>JACEII010000043.1:5739365-5764582 GCA_014332785.1 Antheraea mylitta
TCGTGCGGGCCAGCGCGCAGTAAATGGCTCGCCGTTCATACGTCGCGCTCTCATATAATTATTTGCTTATACATAATTACTGCTCCGAGGGCCAATAGATATGAAAACCATACTAATGTTAATAATTTCAATAAAAAAAATCTGCAATTTAAATATTGTCATTCACACTACAATTATGTAATTTAGAAATTCAAAAGATACAATTATTCACTTGTTCTGAATTTTCACTTCTTCTGGCAGTTATTCCCTTACTTTTTTATGAAACTTTGCAGTAATACAACAATTTATAAATCACGATAAGACATAAGAAAGATATTCTTCGTACAGTCTTCTCAAATATCAAATTATTAAATGGTGAAAATTTATGATGTCCGACAAATATTCAGTGTTATATTTTGAGACTGTTGTACATAAGCCTCAGTGGCGCAGTAGGCAGCGCGTAAGTCTCATAATCTTAAGGTCGTGAGTTCGATCCTCACCTGGGGCAATGATTTTTGAAGAATTATCTATAGTAACAATTGATACAACCCACACCCACGACTCCCAAATTCTATAGATACGTCCGCTCTAATCGTCGACACGATTTGAGGACCATAAAGCTATTTTTGTAACTAGCCTCTGCCCGCAACTTCGTTCGCGTAGAATAAATAATTTGGGATAAGCGTATCACGCAGCGGAAGCACTCAAGAGGAAAAAAATCCCGATTTTGAAACATTTTTCATTGGTTCTCCGCTGCTGTTGGTCTTAGCGTGATGATATATAGCCTATAACCATTCTCGATGAATAAGCTATAACACTGAAAGAATTCAAGTGAAAACAAGGAATTGAAAAAAATTAAATCGGACCAGTAGTTCCTGAGATTACCCCCTACAACGTCTTAACGTCACAAACTTTACCTCTTTATAATATTTAACTTCTGATAGAGTGAACCAATTTTAATTAAACTAAGACTAAACGTTACTCGAGGATATGCTTTAATGGTCCCATGAAAAGGTTTTATCATGAACGCAATAGTTTAGCAGTAATGGGTGTCCAAACAAACAGATAAACATTACTAAAAATGATTCAAATGTACCTATTTTATTACTTCTTCCTAGACACTGGCAACATTTTTTTTTTACAAAAATCTAAAGAGTACAGACGTTAGATTTACATTTTTATTATATGTATGTATGGAAATATAGATACTTTAATAAAAAACATAAATTTCAAAAGAAATATATAACAAAATTGAGAGATCCTATAATAACCATCTTTAAACCTTATATAAATTTTAGAGCATACCAGCCAAAATGCCTCTCATATTTCTAACAAAATATATCTGGATTACCCGTCCATAGATATATACTATATCCATAGATTATATTTCTTGAGAATTTCTTCTACTTGCTACTCCTACTGTCAACGAGATAATAATATTACAAATATGTTGGTAATTTAGATGTTCTGATAAGATAGGGAACCTTGTTAGAACCTGTCATGGTGTCCACAGGTCACGCCGCCGTGGTCTGCGGGTTATTTTTTTTTTTTTTTTTTATTGAAGCACGACAAAGTTACTGTATTATACCTGATGGTAAGCATAGTACAATCCAAAAACAGTGGCGACCACCGAGAGACCGATCATCCATCGTCGGTCGCCGCTGTCATGCCGGCCATAATGACGAAAGTCACCTGGTACTGGATATGCACAGGCTGATCCCGAAACGCGACGAGCAAAAGCGAGTCACTATGACGGGATTTTTCGCAATGTACATGGTGGTTGCGACCCAGTCGAGCTGTTAAGCGCTACCACCCCGCTATCGCCATTGCCTCGTTCGTTGATCAGCAGGGTGCACCACGTGCAGGTGAGGTTGGCTTGGGTGTCTCAAGTCTTAAGATGTTACTCGACACCCCTTACACTCCAAATTTCGCTCCCGCACACCCGATTAGGCCTCCCACGGCAGCGGCTCAAGGCTAGGTTCGATCCCTGGGTAGGGAACCCTTGAGTGCGATGCTTGCGCGATACGGTAACACGAAATATACATCATTGCTACAACGATCACCCCCACACACGTGCACGCCTTACACGCTTACACATGAAAGTGGAAGGGTTTATTTTTTTCCCTTATCGAACTGAAAAAACTCCCAATTTTCCGATAGTAAATATATAGAGGAGTTGTTGAGGCGTATATGCTTGGTACACATATACGTTTCAACAACTCATACATAGGTATATGATTAGTTAGCTAGGTTAGCTAAGATTTTGCATGCAACAGGCAACAACCAAGCCGAGGTGTGACGTGCATCCTTGAGCTGGTTGCCAAAATGAAATCGGCTGAGTGCCTTAAGCGCTCGCCTTAGTAGTCCGGTGAAGCTGTTAAGACCTCGCTAGGACAATAGAGTAGTCAGTTCGAGAAAAAAAAACTTGTCATGGACTTTTTGTGGCGTCTCAAAATTTATGCCCCGTAGTATTACTTCGCTTCTATTTCACGTGTGCATACTAACCTAACTGTATTATGAAAAATACTACCAATATTACAAAATTTTGATTGAAATAACACAAGATTATGAACAGAGTATAAAAGCCACTTACGAGGTGGATTTATTTTAAACTTTACTAATTCATACACTGTCAATTTACCTACCAAATCTATATCTATACTAATATTATAAAGCGGAAGAGTTTGTTTGTTTGGTTGAACGCGCTAATCTCAAGAACTACCGGTCCGATTTAAAAGTTTCTTTTAGTGTTAATAGTTCATTTATCGAGGATGGCTATAGAATACATATCATCACGTTAAAACCAACAGGAGCTGAGCACTAATGAAGAATGTCTCAAAATCGGGCTATTTTGGAAGCTTTCGATGCGTGTTAATGTCAGTACTATATGCGTTGCCATGGTAACGCGATAACAATCTCTCGCAAATGTTTTCATGGTTTATTTTGTGTTCCTACTCAAAAAGTTTGTTCTACGTTACTTTTGTTTTCAATTTTTTAATTATACATGGTACGTTTATATCGCAAGCATTCCCAAAGTTTATTTTGTGTTGTTATTCAAATAGTTTAGTAGTAATAATATTCGTCCGATAAGACTGGCGAAGGAATTGATCCATACTGCCAATTCTGAAGTTGTCAATATAGGTAATTGTTAGGTATTCTTTAGCCAGTTTTCTTTTATGTCCAAGTTAATGAAAAGGTATAAGCGCTAAATCCTCTATATAATAATTCGTAAATTTTTATCTTCTTAATTTTCAAAACCAATTCATTTCATTTATGCACAATAAACAAACATTAAATTACATAAAACGCCGCCAATTTAACATAATATAGAGTCAAGTAACACAAAATTATGAATAAAATATAAAATCCACTACATGACAGACTGAAATCCCATCGAAAACTCCTCAAAGAGTGTATTCTACATTAGTTTTGATCCCAATTTTTTATTTGTGATATATTGCGTATTATAAAAATAAAGTGTGTGTATGTAATATTAAAATACATACTTTTTGGTGAATATATATATCTGTGGTACAACAAATATCATTTTTTTTTTATTCTGTCGATATGTCTGTTTGTTAATTTCTTCCGGGTAATCTCCGAAACGGCTGGACCTATTTGGACGGTTTTTTTCATAGAAATGACTACTCTATAGACCTAGTAAGGTCTTAACAGCTACACCGGACTACGAGTAATATTTGAACGGGAATTTTACGGGCAAATAACTAACTAATTAGCTGTGTTTTTTTAAATTTATTTATTTATTTACAAAAATACAAATATTTTAAGCTAGCGAGTTCAGCAGACGTTGCCCGCTCAGGCAGGCAAACTATACCTAAACCTTGCCCAATAATCATTTTATATATCGGTAAAAACGGCATGAAGAAGCGTTCTGTAGTTTTTAATCTTATCGCGAACACACATATGGAGAGACGTGGAACAGGACTTTGTTGACAATATGTTGTGATGAACTGTTATCCGTGCATTCGTTTGTGTGAAATTGATCAAAAATATGTTGTTCACTGTAAACATGCGCATATGACGTACAATGTACTGGACTCCAAGAATAAATATAATTAAAAGTCATATGTTAATACGTGATTTATTTATAGCAAGGTATATTAATAACTTGATTATATAAACAATATGGACATATTATATCTATATAATAAAATATTTAACACATATTGTTCGATAATGTATAGCTTAATATTTTCATTACTGTCTTATATAGTGTAAGTGAGCACTGAGGGTGATACATAGATAGTAGTTTAAAGTTCCAGCTATATGGCTTATGATAAATCCCATCCCATTCAATACAGTATCAGTATTAACATATATAATGTACATGTTACCTGTTACAGTAGATGATGTGCGTGTCATACTTACAAGTATTTTTGAAAGAGTATTATTGTAATTTACACATGTAATAACAATTTTAAATGTAATTAATATATTCAAAAAACGCGTGCGAAGCCGCGGGTGACAGCTAGTGAATAGATATTCTACATCCAAACACAAGTTAATAAATAAATCTATGACAAAGACTGAATTTTAGTGTTATGTAGTAATTCAATTTACAACTTCCCAGCTCTATAGCGAAGCCTATTAAACATGTGATTATTCTATTAAGGAAAACGGTACGTGCCTCGAGCTGTCCTGGTGGACTTGGAGCCAGGAACGATGGACGCCATCAGGTCTTCAACGTACGGCACTTTGTTCAAGCCAGATAACTATGTCTTCGGACAGAGTGGAGCTGGTGAGGCAGTTTAATTGTTTTTTTAACAGTTTTTTTCAAATCCACGGTAGCGTTTCACATCATATAGTGGCAATAACACAGCAACCTGTGTCTACTATACCGATGTGACTGACGACGCAATTAATAGATTCATCCATCGGGCTGTGGACGCTCCGGAGCGGGACATTGCAGATTATAACTTAAAAATGGGCATAAAGGATCAAAATGCAACCGCCATAAAGTCAATAACCTCATTTAAATAATTCGTCCAGAATTAGCTAATAGTTGAGTAAAAAAAATTTGATAAAAATGTCCAATAGTTTGCTCACACAGTCTAAGTAAAATAAAAGTGCGAACCAAGAATCTGCAGAATTGAAATCCAATACGTTGTGGGCTCGTGTATTGTGTCCATACCTTCCTTCGAGAAGAGGCCTACGACCCTGTAGTGGGTCTCTTAAAGACTGAAGATGATTATAACTCATTTGTTTTTTTCATTGTAGCACGGCAACATGACTTTACTATGCCTGATGGTAAACACAGTGCAATCCAAAAATAATAGCGACTACCGATTGACACACTGTCCATCGCCGGTCGCCACTATCATGCCGGCCTGCAAAAAGCTGGATATGCACAGGCTGATCCCGAAACGCGACCCGCAGAAGCAAATCACTATTACGGGCTTTTTCGCCATATACATGGTGGTTGCGACCCAGTCGGACTGTAAAACCCTACCACCCCGCTCTCGCCATTGCCTCGTTCGTTATTCAGCAGGGTGCACCACGTGAAGGTGAGGTTGCTTTGGGTGTCTCGAGTCTTATGATGTTATTTGACACCCCTTACACCCCTTGTGTATAAGGAAATACATTATCACACCTTATACGGCTTTTAGAATTAAAATTACTTGAGACTTTTTCTGTTAGGCAACAACTGGGCAAAGGGTCACTACACGGAAGGTGCAGAACTTGTAGAGTCTGTCATGGACGTCGTGAGGAAGGAAGCTGAACCCTGCGACTGTTTACAAGGTAAGGCGTTACTTTCTCCAAGTTTCCATGGACTTCTAAACAAGACAGATGACTTTTGAAGGAATGCCTTTATCAAAAAAAACTGTAGGCTTTTTTGTAGGTGGTAGAGCCACGCTGAAACTATTACTGGTTTTAGCATGAATGGGTCGGCTCGTCCGGGATAGTACCGCCCTCTCACAGAAAACCGACCTGAAGTAACAGTGCTTGCATTGTTACGTTTCGTTTGATCAGTGAGAGCGCCGGAAGACCATATCCCTCCTTTTCCCTCGCCTCTACCGTACCCCATCCCTATTCCCCCCCCCCCCCCCACACACACACACACACACACACACACACATATCAGGTGACCCACCTGTTCGTTTGCCTGCTATGATATAAAAAAAAAACACAATTTTCTACAAAAAAAGGTATCCTCATTGCTGTTAACCATTTCGTCGAAGAAAAAGAAAGTTAATTATAAAAAATCACAAAAAACCCATGTAATTTAAATTAGAAATGTAGTCTTAATATCTACAGCACATTATTTTTTGTTGGATGATAGTACTATCGCTCACCTATAAAAATTATTTCCTGTTGCATATTATATATCACTATTTTTATATATAAAAATCAATGTTTGTATGTCCGCTATGCATGCCGAAACTACTGATCAGATTGTGATAATAATTTCGTAGGGTATAAGGGTCCCAAAAGGGTTCTTGGAGCAAAAAATCTACATATTATTTATTATTCTATCAATGAAATTGTTCGCCTTCAAGAAATAAAAGCCTTTTTTTTTCTTAATGAAACTTTTGACAACACATTTCAGTATTATTATGACATATTTCAATTAAATATAGTTAGCTATTTAAACTAGTGTTACGCAGCACGCACCGACAACCTAGTGCCCTTTGATAAATGCCGCCAAAAACGCCACGCCTGCTCTTAGTTGTATTTTGTGTTTAATAAAAATGAATATTTATGTAATAAAATAAATAAACAGTCATTATTTTATGCAACAAATTTGTAGCACTTTATCTTTTCATTATGCCATAGCTGATTCCTGTTGTAATCTGTTCTTTTATGCATATAACTTAACTTATACAAAACAATTTCGATGTTTCACATCTGCCAGGCGTCCCGTGACGGCTCAATTTTTATTTTGTTACAGGGTTCCAGTTAACTCACTCCCTGGGAGGAGGCACTGGATCAGGACTCGGTACTCTGCTCCTCAGCAAGCTCCGGGAAGAATACCCTGATAGAATCGTCAATACCTTCAGCGTGATGCCCTCTCCTAAGGTAGAGTACTATTTCTATAGATAACCACTTGTACATTTTTTTTACAACTAGCCGGCTCGGCGGACTTTTTCCCGTCTTAATGATAAAAAATCCTTACAAATTATACTTTATATACTAGTGAAAACCACATGAAAATCCTTAATAGGTGGAAGCTATTACTGATTTCAGCATGAATGGGCGGATCGATCGGGGTAGTACTACCCGACACACAGAAAACCGACGTGATGTAACAGTGCTTGCATTGTTGCGTTTCGTTCGGTCAGTGAGAGCACCGGAAACCCACTTAGACACAGGCGTGTCTTTTCTCCACAAAACGGAGTACGTTCAACTTAACTCCTACTTTTCAAGGAGTTTCCCTATAAGTTATGAACAACCGCGAGCTACTCGGAATCCAACTAACATCTGATCTCA
Source organism: Antheraea mylitta (assembly GCA_014332785.1). Lineage (NCBI taxonomy): Eukaryota > Metazoa > Arthropoda > Insecta > Lepidoptera > Saturniidae > Antheraea > Antheraea mylitta. The sequence continues at coordinate 5,746,794 of JACEII010000043.1, forward strand.
ACTTTGGACGTTCAATTGAGCAAAGAGCAAGAATAGCTGCTAAGAAACTTGGGATCCTCCTTAGGGTGAAGCGATATTTCACTCCGGAACAGCTTCTCAGCTTGTATCAAGCACAGGTACGCTCATGTGTGGAATACTGCTGTCACTTATGGGATGGATCAGCCAAATATCAGCTAGCCGCTCTCAACTCCATTCAGAGTTGTGCTCGTCGGCTTGTCGGTGATGAAACACTGTGGGAGGCAAGAATGCTCAATTTAGAGCATCGACGGCAAGTAGCTTATAGATTACACTTTGGAGAGTGTGCAGAGGAATTACATGCTATAATTCCACCGTCCCCATTCCATCAGAGGACGACTAGACGCTGTGTGGTTAAGGCTTAAGTGGTTGATATTCCCGAGATTCATACAAAGCGATTTGCTTCTACGGTTATTATACGTACAGCTAAGGCGTGGAATTCTCTCCCGGCGTATGTCTTTCCGTCATCATATAATTTGGGAGTGTTCAAGAGTGGAGTGAACAGGCATTTAGCAGTTAAGCGCGATCCATCGTTGGCTTCATCATCACTTACCATCAGGTGAGATTGTGGCCAAGCGCATGCCTGTAAAACATAAAAAAACCTACCCTTAAAACACAGGCTGGCAATGCATTTGCGACTGCCGTAGTGTTGCAAGTGTCCTTGGACGGTGGTGATCACTTAATATCAGGCGACCCATCTGTTCGTTTGCCTCTTATAATATTATAAAAAAGAGTAATTGAGTTTATCGCGAGCCGACAGACAGACAGACGTAGCTGAGGATTTGGTTTTGTTGTTGTTGTGTTGGATTTGATTTGAATATGTAGTGATTTCAGGTATCGGACACGGTTGTGGAGCCTTACAATGCGACTCTATCAGTACATCAGCTGGTTGAGAACACGGATGAGACGTTTTGTATTGATAATGAGGCCCTCTACGACATATGCTTCAGGACGCTGCGTCTCGCTTCGCCCACTTACGGTGACCTGAACCATCTTGTCTCCGTAAGTCGTTTTATTCTATACTAGCTGTTGCCCGCGGCTACGCATGCATTTTTTGAATATATTGAATAGATTTAAAATTGTTATTAGATGTGTAAATAACAATAATACTCTTTCAAAAATATTTGTAAGTATGACACGCATGTCATCTACAGTAACAGGTAACATGTACAATATATATGTGAATACTAATAGTGTATCGAATGGGATGGGATTTATCATAAGCCACATAGCTGGAACTTTAAACTACTATCTATGTATCACCCTCAGTGCTCACTTACACTATATAAGTAAGTAATGAAAATATTAAGCTATACATTATCGAACAATATGTGTTAAATCTTTTATTATTTATATAGATATAATATGTCCATAGTGTCGATATAATCAAGTTATTAATATACCTTTCCTATAATTTAAATCACATATAAACATATGACATTCAATTATATTTATCCTTAGAGTCCAGTACAATGTACGTCACACGCGCATGTTTACAGTGAACAACATATTTTTGGTCAATTTCACACATACGAATGCACGGATAACAGTTCATCACTACATAGTGTAAAACAAAGTCCTCTGCCACGTCTCTCTATATGTCTGTTCGCGATAAGATCAAAAACCACAGAACGCATCTTCATGCCGTTTTCACTAATATATAAAATGATTCTTGAGCAAGGTTTAGGTATAGTTTGTTTCATCGTCAGGGCGGGCAACCCACTAGCTTAAAATAAAACGGCTAATTAGTTATTTGTCCGTAAAATTCCCTTTCAAATATTATTTGTAGTCTGGTGAAGCTGTTAAAACCTTGCTAGGTCAATAGTGTAATTATTTCTTAGAAAAAAAAAACGTTCAAATAAGTTCAGCCGTTTTGGATATTACTCAGAACAAATAAACAAACAGACATATCGACAGAATAAAAAAAATGTTGATATTTGTAGCACCACAGATATATGTATTCACCAAAAAGTATTTATTTTAATATTACATACACACACTTTATTTTTATAATACGTAATATAACATTAATCAAAAATTGGGAACATAACTAACGTACAATAAACTTTTTGAGGAGTTTTTAGCGGGATTTCAGTCTGTCATGCAGTGAATTTTATATTTTATTCATAATCTTTTGTTACTTGACTCTATATTATGTGAAATTGGCGACGTTTTATGTAATATGGTTCGTTTATTGTGCATAAGTGAAATGAATGAAAAATAATACCACGACGCATGAATTCTGTGGTCTTGAAAATTAAGAAGATAAAAATTTATGAAATATTATATAGAGGATTTGGCGCTTATACATTTTCATTAACTTGGACATAAAAGAAAACTGGTTAAAGAATACATAATAACCACCTATATTGACAACTTCAGAATTGGCAGTATGGATTAATTCCTTCGCCAGTCTTATTGGACGAATATTATTACTACTAAACTATTTGAATAACAACACAAAATAAACTTTGGGAATGCTTGCGATATAAACGTACCACGTATAATAAAAAATTGAAAACAAAACTAACGTAGAACAAACTTTTTGAGTAGGAACATAAAATAAACCATGAAAATATTTTCGATAGAATGTTATCGCGTTACCATGGCAACGCATATAATACTGACATTAACACGCAGCGGAAGCTTCAAAAATAGACCGATTTTAAGACATTCTTCATTAGTGCTCAGCTCCTTTTGGCTTTAACGTGATGATATGTAGCCTATAGCCATCCTCGATAAATGAGCTATCTAACAGTAAAAGGAACTTTCAAATCGGACCGGTAGTTCTTGAGATTAGCGCGTCCAACCAAACAAACAAACTCTTCAGCTTTATAATATTAGTATAGACTAGCTGTGCCAGAGACTCATTTCGCGTAAAATCTTTATGTAAAAATACAGCGATTAATAAACTTATTTGACTGTATTAAGTCCATTTACTTATCAACTTTTCTCTCGTACTTAAATCACATTGTCATTAAAATTAAAATAACTTTTGATAGAGTGAACCGATTTTAATGAAACCAGGACTAAGTTTTACTCGAAGATATGCTTTATGGTTTCGTTGAAGAGTTTTTACCATGATATAATATTTTAGCAGTGATGCATGTTCGTGCAGACAGACTTATCTAAAATTGATTGAAATTTATTCCTATTCTAATTTATTCTATTACTATATTATAAATTATTCCTATTATTTATTCCTAGACCTTTAACAATTTTTTTATAAAAATTTAAAAAGTGTAAAATTAAATTTTACATTATTATTATACGAATACAATACGCGTTGCTGTGGCATAGTTATTATATCTTAAATTGAAATTATGGTTAATCATTTGTTATTATAAGGTAATGAGTCTACCTAATATTTGATACACAAAAAGCATCGTTATGTAGTTAAGAGATTAACAGAACACGTGCTCCATAAAATAAACTGAGGTTGAAAATGAAATTCAAAAAATAAAAACGAGGCGTTATGAATGACGGTCGGTCCTACAGCTTATTGTTGGCAAACTTATTTAAAGCGCCATCTGTTCGAGACTGATGGAAATTACAATTAATAACAATAATTAATATTGACAATCGTTTAAATTGAAGGTACTGTAATGTACCAAATTATTCATAAATGCTAACGTGTCATGAAGATCGGTTGAGTAGTTTCCTAGTTCAAATATTATGGGACATCAATATAAAATATAAATATTGGATGTACACTGGCTCTTATATTACGCTTCGCTAGCCAGACGCAAGCGCAATACGCTCGCTCACGCTTTACTAGCATGTCATGACGCGAAATCATAAGTTTTTCTCCTACCAAAGAATTACCATTCAACTCGCCTAAAGAAGGTTGTGTTAGTTTGTGACGTTACGTTGTAGGCGATAATCTCTGGAACTACTGGACCGATTTGAAAAATTCTTTCAGTATTATATAGCTCATTCGTCGCAAATGGTTCATATGTCATTAAACTAATACCAATAGGAGCGAAGCACCAATAAAGAATGTTTCAAAATCGGGGTTTCCTTCCTCTTGAGAGCTTCCGCTGTTTGTTAGCGTTAGCACAAAGTAACTATTTCACGCGGACAAACTCACGGGCAGAGGCTAGTAATATTAGTACAGATAAAATAGAATTTAGCACATTTTGAAATGTAACGCCAAAATTGTTGAAGTTGACAATGTCCGGGGTGACCACCTGCCTCCGGTTCCCGGGACAACTCAACGCGGACTTGAGGAAGCTGGCTGTGAACATGGTGCCCTTCCCGAGGCTACACTTCTTCATGCCAGGTATATCATCCGTTTTTATTTTATTTTAATGCTACTTCGTAATTCCTCTGGCTGTTGTTTATAGCTCAGACTTCTTGTATAGTAGTTATTTGATTTTAAATATAAAAGTTATAAGCTATTTGGAAACTTAAAAAAGGTAAGAGACCTTTAAATAACAAAATATCAGGATTTAAATAATTTTAAAATAGTAAAATAAATCAAGATCGATTTTGGAAATTGAAAAAAAATTTGAGCGACCTCTTTTTGACCTGTGCCTTGGAGGGGACGTTGGGGAAGGCTGATAAAGAGACCCGAAAAATAATAAAAATCCTTTCTTTTGGGACCTCCTATTGTATATGGGTAGATATTCTTGGTGAGATGGGGATGCCCTTCCCCACCAATACAGGCTGGTAACTCACTTGCGACTCCTCTGGTGTTGTTGGCGTCTATGGAGGGCGGTGATCACTTAACATCAGGTGGTCCACCTATTCGTTTCCCTCCTATGACATACAACAAAAAAAAATCTAGTGTTTTGGATAGATTATTACATCGATATTTACTTTATTATCATATTTTGTAACTATTTTTTAATTGTAATCCACAATGTCTCGCGCAGGAATGTTCAATGTACGATGGATGAACCTATTGCGTTGTCAATCGCCTCGGTATAGTAGTCACAGGTGTCTGTGCGTCTATGCGTCTATATAACTCTCTTTCTCACTCTCTCTCTCTCTCTTGGGATTCTATGTCCCCAAACTGTCGGGGCAGAGGGCAGACACGATGCTTCTCCATCTCGCACTGTCGATGGCTTGACGCATCATCTCTCTCCAATGAGGCCCAATTTTCGTAGAATCCGCGAGCACAGACCTTCGCCATGTTTGTCTAGATCGAACACGTTTCCGCCTGCCCTGGGGATTCCAGTCCAATGTCTAATTAGGGATATGGCTGACGTCGCATTTGATTGTCTATGGGATCTTCATGGCACATTTTCCATAACTCCGCAATTAAAATCAAAAACACTGCTGCATTGCTGATTATCTCTGGCCAGAAGATTCTCAAGATACGTAAACTGTGGTTAATGAAAATCCTGAAGCTGATGAGTGAGTTCTTCGGTAGTTTTCCATGTCTCACACCCATACAACGAAATTGACTTGACGTTAGATTTAAATATCCTCTTTTTTTTATATCATTGGAGGCATAGGGTCACCATTGTACATAGACACTAGCAACACCAGGGGAATCGGAAGCGTGTTGCTAGCTTATGTTGGTGGGGAAGGGGGGAAGGGAGAGGGAGGAGATGGGTCTCCGGCGCTCTCACTGATCGAACGAAACACAACAATGCGTGCACTGTTAGTTGACGTGGGTGTTTCCGTGTGTCGGGTGGTTGTACCGGGGGCGAGCCGACACATTTAATGCTGAAGCGCTTATGCCGTATCTATGGTTGTAGTATGAGGGGGGTCCGTGTGTAGGGTTCGCGCCGCTGACGGCCCGGAACAGCCAGGTGTATCGGGCGCTGACGGTGCCGGAGCTGACGCAGCAGATGTTCAGTCCGGCGAACATGATGGCGGCGTGCGACCCGCGCCACGGTCGCTACCTCACCGTCGCCGCCATCTTCCGCGGACGCATGTCCATGAAGGAGGTCGACGAGCAGATGCTCACGGTGCAGGACAAGAACTCCAGGTAACAACTCTATATCATCATAGGAGGCAAAAGAACAGGCGGGTCACCTGATTGCTAAGTGAACACCGCTGTCCATAAACACTAGCGACACCAGAAGAGTCGCAAGTGCGTTGCCAGCCTGTGTATAAAGAAGGGAGCACAAGGGAAAAGGGGAGGAAAAAGGAGAGGTGGACCTCCGGCGGTCCTACTGACCGAACGAAATGCAACAATGCAAACACTGTTACTTCACTTCGATTTTATATCTTGTCTATCATGTACTTATATTTTATTCATAATATAGTGTTATGTCACTCTACATCACCATTACATAGTGTTAAGACAAAGTGTCCTACCACGTCTGTCTGTTCGCGATAAACTCAAAAACTACTCAACAGATTTTAATGCGGTTTTCACCAATGGGTAAAGAGAATCTCGAGGATAGTTTTGCTATATAATGTGTCCCTTTTTTATTAACAGTGCGGGACAACATCCAGCGAGTCCTCTTACCTCTAGTCTATACATATAATAAAAGGATAACGGAACGCAATCTGCAATTTAAATATTTAAAAAAAATCTATAGTGGAGCTTTGAATCACAATTCAATGGATTTTAAAATTCCTATCGTTTGTATAGGATTCTCGCAAAAATTATTAGACGAATTTTGAAGAGATTTAATATGGTGATAGTTTAAGCACCAGGACAGTTTTTTTTATGATAGAATTTAGATATTTTACATATGTATCACATTCGTATACATGTATATCTTACTTATAACAAAGCACAAAAGAGAAGACTTTTACGCAAGAATGAATGAATGAAGAATGAATACTAGATGGATTTTCAAAGATGTTCATAAGTTTCGCCAGCTTACAGATATTGCCACTATTAAGTTAATCTACTCCACTCACCCCCATAGCTCAATGTCCTAGCGTATTTTGATTTTAGAGACAGCACCTGAGACAGATACTTACCTACAATAACGGGTAATACGCCCAATTTATAACATGGCGCCTAGCGAATCATTCATAAAGTTTTAGAAATTGGATATGTTAACTTTATTCTCTAAGTACATTTGCGATAATTTAATGTATGTCCGCAAAAACTTTAATACACCGAATTTAATAAAGAACCGACATAAATATTAGAAATAAATTACTGTGACAAATTTGTCATTCCATGTTTTAGGATCAGTAGGACCAGTAATAGTTTTTTTAGAAAAATAGTGTTAGTTAGGTTAAGTCTATTGGAGGCCCCATGATGGAAAAACACGGTTCATCGCTGCTTCTGAATGAAGCAAGGGAGAGAAAGCACATCTCCCTGAGGTGAGGGTCCTCGTATTAATATCTTCGGGTAGACCGAAGCGCGTGACTAGGGTTAATGGAAGTGTTTTTGTCGTGGACCCGCAACTCTGGTCAACTTACGCGCCTAGTCGCCCAGACTTTTAAATGGTAAATGTCCGGCATAGCCCTATCGACGTCCCCCGGCAGTAGTAGATGTATCCCATGGAGGATTTCTCCTGGTAAAAAAAAATTAGGTTACAACAAAGCCGCAAAGAATGTTATCAATCTACCGAATAGCAGTGACAGTTTTTTTCCCCCTAGAAAAAGCAAGGGCTTGGTTAGTTTTTAGAATAAAATATGAGTATTTTGTTTTCTAGTTACTTTGTGGAATGGATTCCGAACAACGTGAAGGTTGCTGTATGCGATGTGCCTCCTCGAGGACTCAAGATGGCGGCCACATTCGTCGGTAACTCCACTGCGATACAGGAGATATTTAAACGCATCTCTGAACAGTTCACCGTCATGTTCAGACGAAAGGTTAGCTTCTAGATTAAAACTTAGTTTTCGTTTGAAACATTTTACAGTGTGAATGTTGTTGAAATCGTTAGGCGTCCCTTCCAATTTCGTTTTAACGCCATCTATCCGCTATCGTACGTACTACATTGTCAGTTTCACCGGCACGTCGTAAATGTTTGGTATTTATACAGTAGCAATATATTTATTTTAATCTAATCATTTTTTATAACGATGGCTCTGTCTGGATGTATGAATAAAATATCTAAGAAATAACGACAATTTATAACTATAGATAATCCATCTCCGGTTAATGTCATGCCGACCTGCAGGCATTTTTTTTTATTTCATTTCTATTGACCAATTTTAGTGCTTTATTACTGCCATTGTCGAGTAGGTAGTGATATTATTACTATAATAATAATTGATTATATTCAGATAATACATTCATTTGCTTTTTTTTTCGAAATGACTACGCTATTGACCCAGAAAGGTCTTAACAGCTTCACCGGATTACTAAGGCGAGCGCTTGCGGCACTCAGCCGATTTTATTTGAGCAACTGGCTCAAACGTGTACGGCACACCTCGTCTTGGGCTGTTGCCTGATACGTGCAATTCGCGACCTATCTGAACTGACCTAAGCTAACTATTCATACATATATGAGTTGTTGGAACATATGTGTTGTACCAAGCATACATACCTCAAAAACTCCTATATATATTTCGTATCGGATAATTTTCTAAACTATTTCAGTTCGATTATTCATTCATTTGCTTTTGTTAGTAAAACTTAGTGTATGTTATAGGTATACAGCATATTTTAGCACAATTAGAAATTAAGATTTTCACCCACACAATAAAAAATTATCAAGTTTCCTGCGATCATTTCAATAAACTAACAAGATGGTGTCTCTCTTCTTAAAACTTCCAAGGGTGTTTATGTGGCAAGGCTAAATCCATATTCCGTGGTATTATTTCCCATACATTTCACTTGTGCACAAAAACCAAACCATATTACGTAAGATGCCAGCAATTTAATAAAATATAGAGTCAAATAACACACGAATATGAATAAAATATAAAATCCACTACATGACATTACAGTATCCCGACAAAAACTCCTAGGCGAAAGATTAGAATTTAGTTTAAAAGCCTCGTTTCCATTTAAGGGTTGTTGTTAAAATCGTTGTAATTACCTTCTAATTCTGTTTTAACGCCATCTATCTGCAATTTTTTCGCACTACATTGTTAGTTTCACCGGCATGATGTAAATGATTGATATTTTTGAAGTGAGAGTTCTTTTAGGACTATATGAATTGGATTTGTATGAAACAACAATGTGTAACGAAAGAGAAATAGTTATAAAGTCTGAGAAGAAATTTGTGAAGGTCAAATTTTTCTATAATCAATTTGAGTTTTTTGCCATACTTGTCTGGTTAACTACTACCTAATTTCTATGTCTTATGTGCCAGTCGACCGTCGAAATTTTTGTACGACGTAAGTACTCAGTGTATTTATTAATTCAACAACATTGGTAACTCACAGGCTTTCCTCCACTGGTACACCGGTGAGGGTATGGACGAGATGGAGTTCACAGAAGCAGAGAGTAATATGAACGACCTGGTCTCAGAGTATCAACAGTATGAGGCGAGTACCACTTGCAATGTATTTTGCTACTATAACTTCTTTTGGAATGAAGTTCCTTAATGCGGCTTGCGGTAAGAGTCGACTGATAAAAATCGTCACGTAAGAAAAAAGCATTATACCTTGATTTTCTCTATCGTTTATATCGTTATATGAGTGCGAGTATCGTGCGCTGTTTTTTGTATAAACTCAATGAACCCGCGGAAATTTTATTTAAATGTATTTATTTCTTTATATAATTCATAATTAGTTATTTTATATCTAATTTTCTTATTAATTAATTGATATTATTAACATTGAAAAAAATATGGCAAGAAAAAAAACAGATTACAGAAAGAGTTGCGGAAGGAGCCATAACACATTTTCCTTACGTGACAAAAATATATAAATATAAAAAACCATGTAAATATATAAATCGATTTCTTTACCATCACATTCATGTCCGTATGTTCCACATCGTATTGTTCTTATTTCTATGTTAATTTAGTGATTTATTCTATAACAGGAGGTGGGAGTAGATGATGGTGAATTCGATGAAGAAGAAGTCCCTGCCGAGGAATATCCTGATGAAGAATAATCACATAAAATGAAAGGAGATTGTACATTTGTTTATAATCATTAAATGCAAATAACAATATTGATTGATATACGTTTCTGTGTTTTTATTTTATGAACTAGCTGATATCCCTACCTTCTCTGCATAGTTTATTATTCTCTATACTAATATTATAAAGAGGTAAAGTTTGTGTATTTGTGATGTCGTAGGGGGCAATTTCAGGAACTAATCTTCCGATTTGAAAAATTCTTTCCGTGTTATATAGCTCATTTATCGAGGAAGGTTATGGTCTATATATCATCACGCTGAGTCTAATAGAAGCGGAGCATCAATGAATAATGTTTCAAAATTGTTTTTTTTCCTCTTGAAAGCTGCCGCTGCGTGTTAGCGTTAACCCAAAGTGACTATTCCACACAAAGGAAGTCGCAGGCAGAGGCTAGTTGTAAATAAAAACAAACAAGAGACACGCATTCTGGTATAAACAATGAGACAATAGTCATACTCATCTAAGATTAATTGCTATATCTGATATTTGAATGTTTTGTAGGAGCTTTTGTTTGAATCAAACACTATAATTATCTTTTCAAAAAGTTTCACTGAATATACAAATTTTTTAGTAGACAATCAAGTTAAACAAGATTCAGAGGTCTCAAAAAAAATTGAAAGATGTTTATTTGCTTACAAAATTGTTAGGGTTAACTTACATCTAATATGGAATAATCAAAACACCACAGACAAAACCAGCTTATCATAGTGAAGCGTTGTATGGATTTTCAGAAGGAGAATTGCTGATTTGCACTCTTAGTAGGGGATAAATCTATAAATAGAAAATGAACAACAGAATACTTATGCATTTAATATTTTGCTATTCACCATTTAAACATATGCATAATACATAAGCAGCAGCTTCAGCAGAAATTCATCATATTACGATTAGTTATTACAATAATAACACCCTTCTGTGGTCTCATTATTCAATTAATTCTATCAAAACATTTGACTATCCTTTATCCTTCTTATCAGAATAGTTATATATAATTTTATTCAAAGGTTTTTGAGGTACTGCCCTAATAACTTCACTACCAAAGTTTTTATAGTTCAGCGCATCATTTATATTACTGATAATATCTTTCTCAACTGATGTACAGTCAATAATCTCTACATCTTTACTGTTACTCATCTTATGCAATTTCCCTTTAATTTCCTCCCAATTTGTAACTCTTTTTCTTTTGTTTTTACATTCAATTATATTAGTTTGGCTCATATCCAACTTTGTATTATCTGAACAGTATTCATTACTTGCAACCTCATTATTAATTTCTTCATAAACCTCCACTTTTGCTTCTTTCTTTTCATTTGGTTCGGGCTGATCAATTACAGTTGTCACATCTTCTGCATTGTTCTTTTTTAACCTATATGATACATCATTCCTGCGCTGTAACAGTTTTTTTCTCAACTGATCCAAACTCTCTAGTTCTGGGGCATAGGTTATGTGTAAAGAGCCACCATAGAAATTTTTCCCATCAAGCATTTTCTTAGCTATTCTAGCAGATTGTATTCTGTCATATAAAGCATGGTATGTTTCAGTGAATTGTTCATTTGGATAGTCTGTAGTTATATTAAATTGTAACAGTTTTCCAAATTTCAAGAATAATGCTTTAGCTTCTTGTCGCAGGTTGAGGGACGGTACTCCAAATATAAGCAGATGTGCAGATTCATCATTGATTGTATATACCTGGAAAAAGCAATTTTGTTGTTTATTTTTGGGAACCAATCTTCTAGTAGATTATTAGTATCATAATCAAGTAGGTAACGATATTAAAAATCTCTTATGGTTATTTCAATAATCTAACAAGATGGTGGCCCACTTGTTAGAACTTTCAGTTTTTATCAGAACTTATGCTCTATGGTAATATTTTCTATTTACTTGACTCGTGCACAATAACCAAACTATATTACATAAAACACTACCAATATAACAAAATATAAAGTAACCTAACACAACACTATGAATAAAATATAAAATCCACTACATGAATTTCAAGATTCCGCGAAATAGTCCCCTAGTCTCTGCTATAACATAACGAAATTTTTACGTACTGCTACAGAGTTGAAATTCAATTCCCAAGAACTCAAACAGTTATTTGATATTTCCTATAGATATAGCTCTTTAGGAAACTGAAATTAAAATTATTGTTTACTTTGATCCAAGAAAAAGATTTGTTTTACCTTAACAGCAGTCAATTTTCGCCCCTGCCTGTATGGCAAGCGTGTTGTACATAACGGCTGCTGTACGTGATGAGGTAAAAGAGATTTATCTTCTGAACTCATGGAAAACTTACAAAAAAAAAATGATATTGTCAACAATGTCAACAACAATGTTTGTCTTGTAAACAAAGTTTGTTTTACCTGTACGACCACAGAGTAACTTATATAAATGTACGGTACGACTAATAATCTGTGGTTTGTTTTAAATTTATTACGGCCACTGAATACTAATCTTTTGAGCCCAATAAAACAGATTATTAAAATATTATGTAGTGTTATAAATTTGTTAAAACTAAAATTAGTGTAATATCTGTGAGACACGCAGGCATCTCGGTGAATACCACAGAATAAAGAACGCGTTGAATTTTCTATATAAATATGTTCTGTTCTGTATATTCTATACATATGTATAGATGCCATTAATTATAACAGACATAACTTCTTAGGGTCCTAATATATGATTGAATAATAAATGATTTTTCTTGATGATCTATATAAATTTCTTTTTCTAAAATGGTTGTCACAATATCTATCATCCGCAACTAAGTATTTCCATGAAAGTATAATACAATTAAAGTTCAAAATAGACTAGCTTTATTTTTCATTCGTGGTATTATTGACATATGTTGTTTTTTCTCAATCCTCATATCTTCGGCTCAGGCGCTTATTATTCAGTGGTTCCAACTTCAACTACCTATGTGGCAAGGCTTCGGCTACTTATAGCGGTAAAAACTAACCTCAAAATGAATTCCTATAAAGGTTGAAAAAAATATTCGCACTTTTGTTATTCCAATAATAGCTCCAAAATAGTATTTGCAAATTCCTGAGATGTGTGTAAAACTGCGGACTCAGTTGTTGTTCTACGTTTATAATTACACATGACGATAATGCGTTCCCACCAATGATATATTTGTAATATCATTGGTTTCCACATCAGCATTTATTGCGACCATAGACAAAGCTTTATGACGGTGCTCACAGGTACGGGAGTAGCATTACAAATGAAAATCATTATAACAAAGTACATATCCAATATATTTTTAATCATTTATTACATAATTCACAGCATAATTATCATACTACATAATATATATAAATGTACATAGAGGCAACAACATATTATAGATCACTCGTCCGCCACTAAATAAACTTAATTAGCAAGGCTTCTTCTATGTCTGGTAATATATTTTTATCTCATTTTTGACAACCAATCATCTAGATTATAACTGCCATTATCACATGGGTAATAATTTTATAAGTGGCCTGTGATAATTTCATGTTCTAACAAGAAGATGGCTCCTTGTCAAAACTTTCCATGAATCTTTTGGCATTATTATTATTATTATCCATCCACTTTACTTGTGCACAATAACAGAACTACAAAACGTAAAACATCGCCAATACTTCACTTTCTAAAGTCAAATAATACAAGATTATGAATAAAATATACACATAATACGGGGGATATGACAGACTAACATCCCGCCAAAAACTCCGCCAGGGAAATTGTTTATTTATCTGTGTGGTAGGGTTGATTAATATTTCGTACAACAATCATTATAACGTGTATTTTAGATATAATTATATTCTATGACTCGACATAAAATCAGCATTTCGTAATTAGCATGTCACGCAAAAATCGGCATAATTCGCTTTACTATATAAAGGCTTTTTTTTAAACTCAATTAATTATTTGGCAAAGGCAAAAAGTTACACAGGCTTTTTATTCCTACTATTTCATATAAATAATAAAATTATTATGTTATTTCTTTTAATAGAAATCTTGAAACACTATGTTTATTTATGGTATTTAATTTAGTAATCTATTTTATAAACAATTGTCTATTGTTTTGGTAAAATATTGAAATTTTACACCACATTTAAGTCATTTTGTGTTTACTTTATTTACATATAACAGTATACCTTGGTTATATATAACTTGTTTTACTAAACAACTGGCAGATATATATAATATATAAGGCTAAATGGTGGAATAAGAATTCTTCCATGATCGAGTAATGTAAGGAATTGTTCACAACAAAGCGTTGATTCAATCTACATTCGAGAATCAAAGTCATAGTATTTATTTTCTTGAATATTTATAATTCATGATCATTAGGTTTCCTCGTAGCCTTCAGTCTTCATGTCATTGAGGCCCAACTCATCATTCTGATCATAAGTCCGTTCATAACGGGTTATTTTAAGACCTGAAAAAAAAAAACAGAAAACATTTTAAATATCACAACTTAGCACCTTGTGTCTGCATCAAAAGAAGGATTGGTACATCTCCCATTTTCAGCAATATTGTGTTATAATATATGGGTAGTTCCACACCAAATTGCGTTTTCATTTTTCAAATCTCGTTGCTTTTAAATTTTAAAAATCAAATATAAATAGTAATTACAGAAAATCAATTACCAAGACCAGGGTTAAAAATTGAGGAATGGATACATGTGAGAAATTAACAAAAAAAAAATTGAACGGTTGATGCATTTTCCAAAATTAGACTTAAAGTTTAAAATTCAAAAATGTCTACAAAAAAATTGATATTATTTTAATTTTTTTATTCTATAAGGGATGTGTAAAAATAATCACTAAGTTGGAACAGTTCTAAGAAAGTTATACCCAAAAAACTAAAAGGTACCCTTAGAACGAGAGGTAATATAATCTCTAAAGTTAACAGGAGAGCTGTTTTCAGGAATACTAAAATATAAAAAATTGTGGAAATACATTTTTGATACTTTTCAATTTGGTATGAAACGATCCTTATATTTAAAAATAATTAAAAATGCATATAAATAATACACATGAAATATCCACCACACTAGTTATGATACCTTTTCTCAGTGCCCCGTAATAAACAGGCGCACACGCACACCTACAAACATACAGACATACAATATTCGGACTAGAGCAAGTAATGACTAGTGCAATATATGGAGATCAGAACTCGAATATAAGAAATACTGTACAATGTATCTTGTCTAATTCTCTCGCACGCAATTCAAAGTACAGTATATCAGCATCAAAATTGGTGGCTACATGGTGGTGTATGTTAAATTTCATCTTATGTTATGTGACAATTTAGTATAAAACCGGACAATATTTAAAGAAAAAGTTTAAACTTGATGATCTCTATTGAAGTGAAACTTCTTCTGGCGAGGTAGGGAAAAATTTTCGTTACTCGTTATACGTAAAGTAATTATGTATATGTGTGTATGTGTAAGTGTGTTTGTTTTGAGTTTAGTAGTATGCAAAAATGAGTAAATAAGTTAAGGTTTTTTTAAATCCTATATATTTTAATTTGTTTATGACAATACCTTCATCAGGTGTGAGGACATCATCAGCCAAACTTTGGACGTAGGAATTACCAGCTGGATCGTCCAAAATTAACGTCACAGGCCGCTTGCACTCCAGCACCTCGTTCAATTTCGCTAGGAACCTGGTGAAAATCGAAAGTTATTTAGTTTCATAATTAGTTGTAATCTGGACTGTCAATACTTTTATGTATTATATATTGTTAGCTACCTACTTCCTATACCGCTCGTCATTCAAGACTCGAGATACTAGCGCTACATATTAGAGTTACGCATTGATACTAGCGCCAAGCGACAACATATAAGAGAGACACATTAACACTAACGCCATTTTATTAAAGATACATAAATGAGAATTATTATAATTATATAGATTTCAATGAGTCATCTCAATAGGAATTGATATTGTTCATTTATTACTTGCACAACATTAGTTTTATGATAATAATAGTAATTGCTTTGACTTCAATAGTTTGACCTATAAAGGGCTAGATGTCTCTACTCTACACACATACACATATTTCAGATACATAAATAACAATGATATAACAATGATTTTATATAGAATTGATGTACGTAAATAATATTAATTTGTTCATTAATTATTATCTTTGTGTTACTTAAAACATATAGCAGAATTATAAGTAAATGGTAATTTGAGTTATATAGTTCGTCTTATAAATTATATAGTTCGGCCTATAAAAGGCAAGATGTCGATGTTATCTACGAACTCCATTGTAAATTGTACTGTAAGCCGTAACTCTGGGCAAATAGAGTGAAAGTATTTACTTAGTGTTATTGGCATCCTGACTGCATCGACTATGTCGTATACAACCTGATAACAATATATTAAAAAAATCCTAAAAGTCACCCGTACCGCCACCTATCGGGTCCCATTAACAAATTCATAGTAATAAATCTAAAACATTTTTGAACCAACCTGAACACACACAATTTTATTTATCAAAATCTATCGTACCATTTAGGTCCAGTGTGACTACACATACACACGGACAGAAGAATTATATATATAAGGATGTAAATTAAAATCATTATTTTTCGTATGTAATAAAATAGCTGAACATATTTTCATGAGACTTTTGCGTAAGAGTAGAAATCTCCTATGACTATTATTTACTTCACAAATTTCTACTGATATTTATATAATGTCGGATCAAAGTATGCAGCACGTTGACGTCTTGTACATAACGTTATCTTCAATGCCTTCACCCTCCTAAAAGCTCTGACCGTTTTCTATATTGAAACACTAGCCTCTGCTCGCGACTTCGTTCGCGCGGAATAGATACACTAACACGCAGTAGTTATCAAAAGGAAAAAACATTCCGATTTTCAAACATATTTCATCTGTGCTCCGCTCCTATAGATCTTAGCGTGATGATATATAGCCTATAACCATTCTCGATGAATGAGCTATATAACATGGAAAGAATTATTCATAAAATATCAAATAAAAAGCATTTCGCGTATGTATAAGATATTACTTCGGAGTTTTTGGCGGGATTTTAGTCTGTCATGTAGTGGATTTTATATTTTATTCATAATCTTGTGTTATTTGACTATATATTGTGTAAATTTGGTGGTGTTTTACGTAATATAGTTAGTTTATTATTTATTATTATGAAGTGAATGGAAAATAATAACACGGAGCATGAAATTCTGAGATGCCACAAAAACTCCCTGGAAGGTTCTAGCAAGGGATCCACCATCTTGTTAGAATATGGTTTCACACGATGCTTAATATTGGAATGATCACACGAAGTTTGTGATATTATTGACTACGTGACAATGGCAGTAATAATCGGAAAGATTGATTGCCAAAAATTGTTAAAAAAAAAAAAAAGAATTATTCAAATCGGATCAGTAGTTCCTGAGATTACCCCCTACAACATCACAACATCACAACGTCACAAACTTTACCTCTTTATAATATTAGTATAGATTATTTCTCGAGTCTTTACCACTTTTAGTCACTTTGAGACTGAACTAACAATACCCATAATGTCATGGCGATCTAATGTCGGTTACGCGAAAAATCGAATTTTAGACACAGAAAAATCGATTCTTTTAATCAATACGAAATATCGATTCTGCGAATCATCTCTGACACTTTGTGATTCGATTCTTTGTGTATCAAAATAAAACCATACAATAATTTATAACTTTTTTGACATTCATAACTGCCTTATTAGGGCCTAAACTGAATAAAGCATTTTTGATTTGATTTCAAAAATCAAAAAGTTATGGATAATAGATCC
>JACEII010000043.1:5767766-5840772 GCA_014332785.1 Antheraea mylitta
TATGAATATTTACAATGATAATTATGAATATTTACAATGATAATTATCAAAATTTACAATGATAATTATCAGTATTTACAATGATAATTATGAATATTTACAATGATAATTATCAATATTTACAATGATAATTATCAATATTTACAATGATAATTATCAATATTTACAATGATAATTATCAATATTTACAATGAAAATTACCAATATTAACAATGATAATTATCAAAATCATGTACACATATACTAACTGGTCATTTTCATGTTAGTCTCAGCGGGAGCGTTGCAGTCCGGGCAGTTGGTTCGGAACTCGATTATCTCATTAGCCGAGAGCTGATCAAAACCACCCTCCTCGGGGTTTGCGGGGGTCAGCAGAGAGTCTGTCGCGAACGGGAACCTGGGCGACGGCTCTTCGGATACCTGCCATTGTCGAAAAAAAAAATCATCTAGTACCTCAACAACTCAGTCCTATTCTTAATATTATATTCAAGCATATGACCTGACACTTAGACACGAATGATTCCTTATCTCGAATATAATTAGATATACTATAATTTAATATATAATATAATTTACTAAGTCAACTCTTCCATTACTAAATAGCTCACCTCCTCGGGCATGAAGATTCCCAACTCGTGGTTCTCCTTCTTACTCCTTTTGAAGTCTATTCTCTCGCAGCGAGGATCTGCTTTTGGTGCTGATGGGTTCTCTATGAAGCAGTTACCTGCCAAAGAAAGATGGATAGAATCTCCAACAACATACTATAATAATAATAATGTGAGTTTTGTTTCCACATCTTAACTACTCAATGCATCAATACAAAATTTTGCATACATATAGTTAGGGGTAGAGAAAAACATTCACACATAACAATTTTTACTAGATTAAAGCAAAAGAAGCATTGTACAAGCTATCTTTATATACACAATTCTTTTGTCCGTGTGTATGTAACTGAACTCCACCTAAACGACTTGACAAATTTTGATGAAATTTTATGTGAGTGTTCAGGTGGATTCAAGAATGATTTAGATTCACAATTGGACCCGGTAGGTGGCGCTGCAGTTGAATTTTAGGATTTTATTTACTATCAAGGACAACATGCTCCGGGTCCTCTGGTTTAATACATAAACCGTCGCCATAGATTTGTATGTGCCAAATGTTCAAAAGTTCATAGAGAAAAATCGATAAAACTTGCTGATGTAACTCACCACTAATATCATCAAGGTGTAGGGTCCAAGGGGTGTCCAGTTCTCGCAACCTTTGCAGTTTTTCAACAAACGCATCAATCTGTTCCGCTGCTTCTGGATGCTGCTCTCTCCTCTCTGTCTGGTCTTGAGTGAGACCGGCTATGGCTCTTGTTATTATACCCTCAACGGTTGTTATTTCTGAAACAGAAAGAACGCATTTAAGTTGAATGTTCTTGTAACACTACTTCCTGTATGTGGAAAATCAGAACTATGGATTTCTCAAATCATGAAATTGGCAATACGTCACAGGATTATGTGGAGATTATGCCCATATCTTCCTTCGGAAAAAGGCCTCTGTGTCCCAACAGTGGTTCTTCTGCAGGCTGATGATGATAACTGTTAAATGGTGTTACATTTATTTAATCACTAACAAATTGCCACGATTTTGTGTAGTCACAATGTAATCTCGTCCAAATGAGTGAGACACGATACAATACATTTTATGCTTTTCTACATTTTTATAGTTTATCAGAATAGCAGACAAGCTTTGTAAGTCTTATCACATATTACTACTTATTTGAATAAATATAATATTATAAATTAATAATAGTGTATATAATAGTACTAATAATAGTAAGTGTATACAATATCACTAATGGGCCCGGCAGACGTTGTTCCAACCTGATAATATATGAAAAAAATTGAGCCGTCACGAAATTGTTCGAATAGTAAGAAATTGAAATTCGCTAATACTCAAATCACACTATAGGTATGGGAGCTCGGTGCGGCAAGAGAGATTACGCACAGTTGCTTGCGCATGGCATCGCGTCGCCACGTCTAACCACGCCAACAATCAAGTTTAACCGCGCCTATAGATGTTTCACATCAAAAACCGTGAGAAATTATATACCTAAACCTTCATCATAAATCTTTGTATCTACTGGTGAAAAACACATGCAAATCCGTTCAATCTGTCTTGAATTTATAGCTACAGATAAACGTGCCAGAGGACTTTATTTTATACTATCTGATGATGGTATATGAGTATATATTAGTAGTCATAATATTAATAGTACCCCTAACAACGTCTAGTATTATATACCAGATGAATTTAAGGATACCTTGAATAGTTAATAAATGATAGCAAAACAAACAAAATAACATTTGCATTTATGGTATGCATTAGTAAGGGTGATACAAACCTCCCTTTTGACTCTTCGCAGCTATCTCAAAATCTAGCTCTGGAATCCTAACAGAAGTATAGTCGCTCTTTATCACCTGCCGGTTCAGATCCTCCTGAGAATTGACCCTCAGTTTCCACCTGGAATTATTCACATAACCTTTTTGTATCGTGTTTCAGGTGCTGAATAATGTCCCAAATACTCTGATTATCAAGTCATCATTAGTTGTATATGATATACCCAGTTGTACTGGACAGACTACTCTTATGATATGTCTGTAAGTGTACTGTCTTATGTGCAATTTTCTAATTAATTGCAATAAAAACATGTTATTGTATGACAAGTTTGTGTAATTTTCTTACACATATACAGCATGACTGGTTAAATAGTTGCAATACTCTCACAGATTACTCATTACTTCATTCATATCCTAAATCAATTAAAAAATAGGTGCTCAATGTTTGACCAATTTATCCCAAGAAATGCAAAATCTGATATATACTTAACAGCAGGTGATTTACGCAAACACAAACTGGGGTAATAAATTAATTATGCCTGTTGCATACTCCAGGCCAGACCCGCACCACCCTTGCGCCCTTCTTCCAGCATTCTCACTGACCGAACAAAACGAAACAATACGAGCAGTGTTACTTCATGTCGGTGTTTCTGAGGGTCGGGTGCTATTACCTTGGACGAGTCGATTAATTCATGCTGAAACCAATAATAGCTTCAGTGTGGCTCTACCACCTACAAACACATAGTTTAAAGAGGTATATATCTACTTCCAGACAATTTATACAATCTACTACCTAAGTTATGTACCCAGACCTGTGTGGCTGTGGTGGTTGCCGCACATGGTGGTATTAGCTCAGTTGGGCGCAGGTACCACCCTGCCTAACAAGTTAAGTTATCCATACAAAACCACTTGGTGGTGACTATTGGTAATAGGCTGCATTACTCTAATGCTATGCCATACCTGCATATATTGCTATCAAGTTTTGTCTATGGTCGCAATAAATGTAGGGAATAGGAAAAGATAATCGTCATGCATTACGAACTATCGGGTTGCGTGACTAAACACACAGTACGATAACTGTGCTCTCGATTTTTACACACGTCAAAGGCACTCTATATCGCTAATTTCAACCTATTATTAGAATGGCAAAAGCTTGCAAACGTTTTTCGGCATGGTTAAAGGAATTAATTTTAAGGTTAAGTTTTTAGCACGGCCAGTAGCAAAAGCTTTGTCAAACAAGTAGGGCAGCAGCATTAGTTAATCACTCTGTGATGAAAAAACGAGAACCATTACAAGGGTTGGTTATGACATTCTTATTAAGCCGAGATCACGTCCCTTGCCACCTCAACAAAACATTTGGTCAGTACTCTGTGGGACTTTAGTGAGTGTGAGTATGTGAGACTTTATGTATGTGAATGTGAATACAAGTCTGGCACTACTTACTGTCTCCCTCTGGAGAGTGGGTGTCCATTTCTCCAAATCAACAAAAAAAATATGTTATACTTATTAAATCACAGTTCATGCTTAAAAACATATCTCACCTCACCCCCATCTCCGCAAAGGCTCCTCCCGGCTGGATTTCATTGTTCTCATAGCCACACTCTTCACAGGAGAAGGACATGATAACCACATTTTTATAGAATGGTATTCTAGTAAGTAGAAGGCGAGTGATACCCTGAAAATAAATCACTATTAGAAGCATGAATATATTAAGGGAAAAGGTGGATTATTCTCTCTGTTCGCGACAAAATATAGCGATTATTAATGTGTTTTATTTGTGTGTGTGATTATAGTGTTTTGTGTAGAAATAGTGCCTAGATTTAGTATAGATTGATAGTTAGATAGTATAATTGTTGTAATTGTAGTTAGTTTGTATTGTAATTCTTAGATATATTTTAGAATGTATAAGTTACTAGTTGCAAGAATATTTGTAATTATTATTTGAAATAAAAAGCAAGCGAAGGGTACTCTTCGCACCCCCGCCCCGCCCTCTGTTGTAGGTTTAGCCGATCCCCGACGCTGTACACGTGATTTCTAAGTGCTCTGATTGGCGGAACACCGCCGGAGAAGGGCGGGCGACCCCGGTGCCGTATAGGCAAGGCCCAGAGCATGGGACATTCAGGCGCGGGCGTCATAGAGAGCGGTCAATAGTAATAGTAACCGCGTAATAGAGTCGAATAGATAAATAGTAATAGATAGTGAATAAGCTGTTTTGAAGGAGTCGCCATAGAGACACATAGTTTACGTCAACATAGGAGCGCCCTTCGCTTCGCTGCTTACTAGTTAGTCTTTTATTGCGAGAAACCCTAATAGTCGTTTCTTCGAAATTCGACTTCGGAACCAGCATTATAGATATAGTTGACAGTCATTCGGAGGTGGCTTTCACTCTCCAACTGATTTGTGAACCACTAGATGCATATTTTATTACATTATGATAGCAGCAAACTAGCATGCAGACCCCCTGATTTTAAGGAGTCACTTGACCAGAATACCATGCAATAGCATGAAACGGCCTGAGGAGTGAAGTATGCATGAGTGGGAGCGTCCCAGATTATTGTATATATCCGACTACTGTATTGCCAGGTTCGTGAGACTGTAGTATATTGATTATTAATGAATGAACTCCAAGTTGTGGTGGTCGAGATAATTTGATTGGTGGAACGTCAATTCAAAGACTGCAGGTTCAAACCCTGAGATGTACCAATAGATTTTTGAGTATTTGCATACATTTACAAACTGAAAGTAGTAATACTATTGACTGACAGTAAAGAAAATTATCATTTGGAAACATAGATTGAGAATTTTTTTGTAGTACCATCATAGGGGTGTAAGGGGTGTCGAGTAACATCTTAAGACTTGACACACCCAACCCAACCTCACCTGCACGTGGTGCACTCTGCTGATTAACGAACATGGCGATAGCGGGGTGGTAGGGTTTTACAACCCGACTGGGTCGCAACCACCATGTACATGGCGAAAAAGCCCGTCATAGCGAGTCGCTTTTGCGCGTCGCGTTTCGGGATCAGCCTGTGCATCTGTGCATATAGAGTACTAGGTGACTTTCATCATTATGGCTGACATGACAGCGGTGAGTGACGATGGATGATCTGTCTCTCGGTGGTTGCCACTGTTTTTGGATTGTACTATGCTTACCATCAGGCATAGTGCAGTCACTTTATCAAATTCAATAAAAAAAAAAAATATGTTGGAAAATATAGTTCTATATTGGATTTCTCAATTTCAACTCGCCAATACATTGTGGACTGATGTATTGATTATTATCATACTTTTTTTTATATATCATAGGGGGCAAACAAACAGGAGGGTCGCCTGATGTTAAGTGATCAACACTGTCCATAGACACCAGCAACACCAGAGGAGTCACAAGTGCTTTTCTAGCCTGTGTTGGTGGGAAACAGAGGAGAAGACCTTTGGTGGGAGGGAAAGGGGAGAGGAGGATGTGGGCCTCCATCGCTCTCACTGACCAAATTAAATGCGGCAATGCAAGCACTGTTACTTTATGTTGGTTTTCTGTGAGAGGGTGGTACTACCCCAGGCAAGCCTACCCATTCAAGCTAAAATCAGTTACAGCTTCAGAGTGGCTCCATCACCTACTAAAATTTGATGTGAGAAATCTTCTTTGGCTTTGGAAGAGTACTTACAGGTAGTGTTAAGAGCTCAATTTATCAGGTAATATTTATTTCCATATTTCTAACAAAATTTTGCTTTCTTCTTCTTTAATTTATGGCACCGTGTGTAAGCAATACACAATTCCGCCAATGTCATGTAGATTGTAGGTACAGAGTGTACGCTGACTGTGCCAGATAGTGTCATAAACGAAGGGAACCGAGTTAAAAAATGTAATTAAAAAACAAAGATAATTCATTTTGTATTGAGACGGAGTTAGAGTTATTGTGTTTTCCACAGGTATATGTAAAGGCAAGCTTAGATATGTTTTGATTAAGAAATAGAGAATCTGATTAAAGTTTAATTTTGTTAATTTTAATAAATAATGACAATACATGTAGAATTAAAGGGTTGTTATTCACTAAAGCTAAGATACACCTAAGGTTAGTAGGGCGGGAAATATAAGGAGGAAGGACATCAAAAAGGGAGAGTCTGTTTCTCGAACAATTAAAGAATATGTGATCTGGAGAACCTTCGTCAAGGCCGCATTCGCACAGAGAATGATCCCTAATACTTAATTTAAACAAATGAACTGGTGTACAAGTTCATTTGTTTAAATTAAGGAGTAGGGATCATTCTCTGTGCGAATGCGGCCTTGGAACTGAATAAAAAAATTGTCTTGTCATTTATAAAAAAGCACACTAATATATCTGGATATTCGTTGTATAGTTGCCATAGTAACAAGTTATGCTTATTTTGTAGAAAAAATGCAAGCATTATTTGAAATATTATTTATTTTTAGTATTTTCAACACAAAACCCTCTCTAAAAATATAACAATTATGTAGCAGTATTGGTGATTAGGATTACTATGCATATTTTAGAATATGAACTCAAACACAAATTGAGTAGATACTTATACATATCATGATTTACATAATTACTGGCCACGCCTTTTTGAAAATCAATGAATTTACTATTTCGAATAGTAAAGTTGTGGAATTTGTTCTAATATTATAATTAAGGGGAAACTCTAAACAGGGATTTAATGGGCGACAATCAGGCATGCTTTTTTAAATTTCTTAGTAATGAAGATATTTTGCAAACAGTTTAATATGACAAAAAATATCCCGTGACTCCTCAATTGTTACTTTTAAACTGTTTCTAAAGTTTACACCTTATTTGAACATCTTAAAAATACAAGGACAAAACAAGCTCGCAAGGAATCGATTTTGCAGCTTCAGGATATGACGGCAATAAATAGAAGTAGTAAATAAACTTGTCTTAGAAGTATATGTCTAAGAATCCTACTGAATATGACATAATCAATCGATTACATCTAGAAAAACAGCGACATGCGGCTCTGAATAAGGTTATTTTATGACGAAAAGACTTTACTCAGGAATAATTACTATCAAGAGCAATAACGTTGATATAATTTACGAAAAACTTGATTTTATTTTCTATTCAAGTCACTTTCTTTTTCCAATTTTCTTGCAAAATAATATGCTTATTTCAAATATTATACTCACATTTTCATGACAATTGATACAAAGTGACTCTATTTCAGTGACCTCAGGGTCTGGATCCTCTGCCGTGAGGTCCCTGAATACAGGTTTCTGATCTACTTCTGTTGAAGACATTATACGGAAGGTAAGATACGCAAATACGTAAAAATAAATTCAAACTAAAATTGAAAAACGTCTCACGGCGATTTGTAATTTGTCACTGACAGATAGGGAATAGGGTAGGACTGTTGATAAAATATCGATAAATCGAAATATCGATATTTTTATCTTAAAACAGCGATATTTTTTAGTAATATTTTTTGGGTGATATATCGATTTTTTGATATTATAATTTGGATATCGGCGGTCGATATTTTTTTTATTCATAATCATTGTCTTAGCCTTATTCCACCTAGGTTGACTTGATACATTATGTTTTTCTTTTCCAGTCTCCTCAGTCAGATATAATCTCAAAATTCACACCTATTACATATGTTATTTTTACATACTTTATCCATACTTTAAAACTATTCTAGTTATAAGTCTTTCATCTCTCTTTATGACATGCCTGTATCATGCTAACCTATTATTTCTCAACTTGTCTGTCACTGGTGATGTTTTCAATCTTTATCTGATACGTTTTTATTCTATTACTTCTAGTTACACCATACATCTTAACAATCGCAGCTCTGCCGCGTACAGTTTTTTCTCATCCGTTTCTTTTGTAACCTAGCACTCAGATGCATGCAGTATGACTGTCTTATAACAAATTTATACGCCCTACCCGTGAGTTTCAAGGGCATTCGTGGATCGCATAACCTGAACATCTTTCTCCATTTAGTGCA
Organism: Antheraea mylitta; assembly: GCA_014332785.1. Classification (NCBI taxonomy): domain Eukaryota; kingdom Metazoa; phylum Arthropoda; class Insecta; order Lepidoptera; family Saturniidae; genus Antheraea; species Antheraea mylitta. Next base: position 5,776,127 of record JACEII010000043.1, read on the forward strand.
TCCTGCATTTATCCTATTCCTTCCGTTATTGTCTACACTGCCACGTTTTGAATCAATAAATATGAAGCAGGCTCGTAGTAATCGTAGTACCTAGTGAAACAGCTGAACATATGGAGTAAATAGTATTTTAAAAATCTCTTGCTGAAAAATATTCATTACCATCAGCCTGTAAGAGAGCCACTGAAGGGCCACAGACCTTTACCTGAAAGAAGGTATGGACATAATCACCACACTAGCCCACGGCGTATTGGCAATTTCAAACTCTGAGAAAACCACAATTGTACGTTTTCTCACATATAGTACCAGAACATTTCTCAAGCTCAGGTTTTCTCACGGGGTTTTCCTTGACCGTCAGACGATACTGTTACCAATTTAAATTAGTAAGTGTACGCGAATTTTGTAAAATTCATTATTACACACCGGGGTTCGAACCCGCAGACATCGAAATGTTATTCTACTAGTAAAACTAGTAGACTACCACTATTTAAAAAACTTGGTAACTGATGGACTAAAAATATCGGTACACATAATTATCTTATTTAGATAAAACAATAATGATGACGATTATCAATATGATTGAATGACGTTTGTGGCTTTTAGAACTGTACTGTTATATTTTAAAACATATATGGGATAAAATGTACAAATATACTGGATTAAAAACTGTAAATCAATGTTAAGCTGAATTACATCTTTTTAACATAGCCGATATATCGAAATATTGATATTTTTTTCCAATATATCGAGATCACATATTGATATTTTAATAAATATCGATATATCGAAAATCCGATAATTTTAAAAATATCAACAGTCCTAGAATAGGGATGATAGCGTACATCGATGTTATAAAAATCAATATAACATTCATAAACAATCGTTTGTAAATTCATATTGAAATTCATTATATCAACAATACATTGCTCTGCATTAACGATATTTTATGATGTATAGTGTCATCTATTAAATTCCTTTTCCACTAGCTTCCTCAGTCACACGTAAGGATACAAATTATACATAATTTTTTTTAAATATCGGCCTTGACAATTATGATACATCGCTTTTTATAAACGCGGTTTCATATATGAAGTACCATCTTAAGGGTGTAAGGGGTGTCGAGTAACATCTTAAGACTCGAGACACCCAAGCCGACCTCACCTGCACATGGTGCACTCTGCTGAATAACGAACGAGGCAATGGCGATAGCGGAGTGGTAGGGTTTTACAGCCCGACTGAGTCGCAACCACCATGTATATGGCGAAAAAGCCCGTCATAGTGACCGCTTCTGCGCATCGCGTTTCGAGATCAGTCTGTGCATATCCAGTACCGGGTGATTTTCGTCATTATGGCCGGCATGACAGCAGCGATCGGCGATGGATAATCTGTCTCTCGGTGGTTGTCGATGTTTTTGGATTGTACTATGCTTAACATCAGGCATAGTGCAGTCACTATGTCGTGCTTCAATAAAAAAATCTATTGTTTCATTTGCAGTTGATTTTAGAAAGGGGCAAAGATTAACAAAGAAAGGTGCCACTTACTAGGCATAAGATTGCCAAAGATATTATTTTTGAATTCTATTTCGTGGAATCTACTTACCTTATTTTCAGTATACATTAGCATCATATTTATGTTTGATTATTTTTATAGGAAAAAAAATATATATATATTATTTATATACATTAATGTCTCAAGTTTATTTATGAACGATGAGCATCCCTACCATGGAAGAAAGAGAAGAGCATAGTGAAGAGTCTTTATTCCTTGTTCCTTGACAAGTGACAAGTGAAATTATAAACAATATGACCAGAAATATTTCTAAATTTTATTAAACCCTAAAAATTGTCTAAATCTGTATCGCAAAATTCGTTCTGCACTTTTATTTTGTAACCTTCATACAATTTTCTCAAGATTTCAAAATAATAATACATTTAAAAAAAATATTATCTACATTAATTGTTACTCGCCAGAAGTGTGTGTGGCGCGTTATGATTATAATCTATTTGGTTTATAATTCGGTTATATTTGTATAGTTTTATGATCATCACCCAATAACTATTTATAACAATACTAGATTAAATAGAATACTAGAATAGTAATACTGCCCAGTATTACTGCTTTTGATTGTTTAAAGCGATCCACAAAAAATGAAATGTTAAACACGTTAGATGTATGTGCATATATTAACTAACTCTTATCTCTATTTACTTGTTATATAAAATAGAAAATTAACGAAACTTTAAGAACACTTTTCGTCAATTTTTATCATTGAGTATTTCTCGTATTTAGCTAACAGTGCATATTTTCATAAAACACTGGTATCACGAAAGAAAAAAGGTACAGTTGATCCAATGATATATCGGTGATTGAAATAAATATATTGTTATTTTCGCACTATCGTGAAAAGATTAAAAAAGTAATATAACATATAGGCTGAGTGCTTTAAGCGCTCGCCTTAGTAGTCCGGTGAAGCTGTTAAGACCTTGCTTGTTAATTAGGTATCTGTAGGTGGTAGAGCCATGCTGAAGCTATTACTGGGTTCTGCATGAATGTGTCGGCTCGCCCTGGATAGTACTACCAAATTCACAGAAACACCGACGTGAAGTAACAGTGCTTGCATTGTTACATTTCGTTCGGTCAGTGAGAGCGCCGAAGGCCAAATGCTCCTCACCTTCCCCTCTCCTTTTCTCTTCCTCCCCTCCTGCCTTCTCCAACACAGGCTGGCAACACACTTGCGACTTCCCTACTGTTGCAAGTGTGTATGCAGGGTGGTAATCACTTAGCATCAGGTGACCCACCTATTCGTTTGCATTCTGTAATATATAAAAAAATAGAGTGATCAGTTCGAGAAAAAAAAATCATATTCCAATATAAGTGAGTGTAGGATGTTGAATATCTGTATAAGTTTATATTTGTCACTTGGCTAAAATTATATCACAATAATTGATGTATCCGTATGTGCAATATTTTTGTCCAGATCGTTATGTATATGTACATATATTCTGATTTAAATTTACAGTGTTGTACCGAGATTTCTATTTTTCATTATTTTATTTGTTTTTTTTTTTTTTATCACCAAAATAGATTTATAAAAGGTTAAATTTATGAAGAGAATACTTCTTCAGGAGCTTTTATTTATAATTTTGGGTGACATGTTAGTAAGCGTGGCCGGTCGTATAGCGTTTGCACGGCTTGCGTTTAGTGCCCTGTGCACAAGAATTAATATTTTGCAGCTATCCTTGGTTTTAATGATTGATAAACTTTAGAAGAATTTATATAATTATTACTCCGTGTGCCAATAGATGTAATATAAATATTATGAGATTTAAATGATGTACACTATAATTAATTTAGTAATATTATTAAAAAAAGAGAACAGGTATTTTATCTTTTTGAGTTTTCACTGCTGGTAGCAGTCCTTAGAGGCAGTCCCTCAACTTTTTTTTTCAACATTTTTATGAAGACAACACGAGGATATTCATTAGTATCTACATATTATTGTTGATCAAATTCTAATTCGTTCATATTGTTACATCACAGCTATATATGACATTCTTTAAAATGTGAATTCAATCGGTTCAAAGGCGTATGTACAAGGTTCCTTACTAAGAGAAGATTTATATATTAATTATTTTAGTATGTAGCGTGGGCTTTTACCTAAAATGTCATTTTTAAACTCTTTAAAATAAAATCTAAACGAATATGTATAAAAACTGCTTTACTATAGACATCCAAATACTCAAAATCTAAATAAAAAAACTAATTTATTCGAAAATCTGGTCATTTTTCAGACTAGTCAATGAAATCATTGGATCGTAAACTATACGTAATATAAATTAAAGTGCGATATTTAGCACCGTCTGTGTATACAATTATGTAAATATATATTTTCCAATAATATGAACGTGTAACAATTGTGTACGTATGTAATACATTGAAATTATTGTCAATTCAGCTTAAAATCACGACAGAAACATTTGAATGTTTTTTTTTATGGACTATAATTGCATAATTTATCACATAGTCTCTTTGTGTATTATTACAGCTTTATCTAAAAAGATAATATCCATATTTGATACAAACACCAACAGCCTGCAGAATGAAGACTCTTTTGAAATTGTGGTTTATATATAGCTCATGGGTGGCACCTTGGCACTTATTGTTATTAAAAATAAATAATAAACAAAATCTATATACAAAAGGCCTTCTCAAAGCAGATAAGTCAAGGTTTCGTTGTAGTTATTTCGTTTTTTAACCTGCGGAATGATGTCACTATGGAGAAATAAAACTAACCTTGGAATAGCGGAGACGTACGAAACAAAAATATGACGTCATACTGATATTTTCGTCGATTTGTCGCTTCGAAAGTATATCCGACCAAATTAAAATCTAGCTAATATATGCGCTACTCTAAAGTATAAAGCGACGTCGTTCACTCGGTCGGTTATGTGAATTATTCCCGCTCAATATAACATTATTTCAAATTGGAATAGTCGTATGTTGACCGCGTTTCCATTCTGTTGATTGAATTACATTTACGCATTTTATAAAACGTATTTGTGTCACGTGCTAGTCGTATTTAAGGATTTATTTAATTTAGTATTTTTCTGTTATCGTGAGTATTTAATTTTTTATCTATATAAATTTAATCTTATTTTGAGTTTAAAGATTATCATGCCCTCGTCTGTTGATAAACATAAATGTATCATGTAATTAAAAAAAAAACATATTGCACTGGTATGATATCATACAGCCTAAAATAAATGTTTAAGTATTTTTGAATTTAGATATTTTGAGTTTTCGACGGAATGTTATTATCTCATGTAGTGCCTTTTATATTCTATTCATGATCTTATGTTATTTGACTCTATATTTTGTAATGTTTGTGGCATTTTACATAATATAGTTCGGTTATCGGTATAATATATATTATGAGATTAAAAAAACTACATGGAAAATTTTAAGGACGAGCTACCATCTTGTTAGAAAATTGAAATTATCACAAGCTACTTGTAATATTATTATAATCTATTGTCTACTCGACAATGATAGAAATTAAAATATTTATGACCTTATGCAGATATAAGATTTATTTTTTATCTGTAACCGGCGCGACGACTTTCTTGTATTTGGACATGTAATGCTTTTTTGATACGCTTGGTGTGCTAATTTACTTTAAGATTTAAAAGTACATAATTCCGCTTTGAGTATAATAATTGCGTTCTATTCTCCTCATAATTGTTTAAGTTAGTTGCTGATTGCAGAATATGGATTCATTATTTCTTATATTGTTGTCAGACTGCATTATGATATGAACTATTCTACTGAATCCAGTATAGTTTACCTCTTTCTTCTGTGTAATATATTGCTTAAAGTGTAGGTCGCTTAGCGATGGCGCTTTTGTAATGCGTGGGTTTTATGACAATTTATCAGGAACCACTTTTAAATAAACCTATTTTTTACGCAAACTATTATAAAAAAAACACCTAATTGCACGGTGACAATGTCAACCATATTTAGATGGAATGTGTCCAATAGGAAAATTGTAAGATCTTTTTAAGATTACTCGATCCATTGAGGTAGATATTTGTAACTCAATGGTGTTAGACCCTCAATTTTAGAATGCGAAAATATTGTACAGAATCGCAAGTTTAGATTCTAAGATTTGATAATCGTGAAACTTCATAGGTTTGTGATATTGTTAGGGGGTGTTGTAGTCACTATGTGGCAACAGCAATGGCAAAGATTTAAAAAGTCGGGGGGGTCATAAGGACTGCCGACGGAAGTGAAAACTCAAAACAATGATTTACTGTGTTCTCTTTTGAATTTTCATATTTATTATAGTGTAAATGTCAATATTTAAATATCTGTTTATTGAAATTATTATTAACCTTTGTATGGTTTTTATATATATTGGCACTCGGAGCAATAATTATATGTGTATATTTTTATAAAGTCTATTAATTAATTAAATATTTAGGCTATATCCATATTCATTTTATAAAGCTAGAGGGTTTGTTTGTTTATTTGTTCGGCTGAACGCGCTAATCTCAGACACATCTGCTCCATTTTAAAAAATTCTGTCAGTGTTAGATGGCTCCTTTATCTAGGAAGGCTATATAAAACCACGCTAAGAGCAATAGAGGTGGAGCATCAATGAAGAATGTTTCAAATCAAAGTTTTTTTCCTTTTGAGAGTTTCTTCTGTGTGTAAAAAGTAACTATTACACGCGGAAGAAGACGCGGACAGAAGCTAGTATACTCTGTTACGTAATTATTAAACACGTATTAATAATAAATGCCAGTTGACTTTCATGCAGATTTACAAGCATTTTGAAATGCACGCTGTCACTGGTACACAGATCATGTCATATAATTGTACAGTATCTGGATGACTGAGCTTAGCTCGGTTCTTTAAAAACATTTTTAAATTAAAATAAACTGTTAGGTTTGCTTTATACAATTAACATGTTTGTACAAAAATATCTTATATCTTTTCCGCTGTCACTTGGTTTCAAACTGGGGTTACACGGATTTTTGAAGCGACCGATTTCCATCTAAGCTATTTTTGTTTTGACAGCAGTGGCAAAATTTACCTGTATATTCTAGTTGTATTTTTTCATTGCATAAAAACTCAGTTTAAAAAGTTTTCTATGAATAAAATCTAGCTAAATTAATTTATCGTCCCCGAAACTACTTACATACTAAGTTTTACGGAAATAGATGACGCCGTTTCCGAGATCCTGAATATATACAAATATAAATATATAAAAATATACAAGAATTGCTCATTTAAAGTATATGAAGTAAATAAATAATTAACAGGTATGTTATAACTGGGTTATATGTGTACATATGTGTGTATATATATATACTTATTGACGATAACATAATGTATGTAAACGTATCTCGTAACTATTTACTATGACATCAATATATGATGTCATAACATTTGAGTTGTTTCATATATCCGTGAGAATTATAATTACAAAGTCATTTGTATACGATAACAAATCATCATAACATGTCATCTATCTATGACTACTTATATGCAGGCCATTTTTTTGAGGGCTTGCGGAGGCACGCAGTACCCTTAAAAGAAAATTCGAAAATACCGAAGAATTGTCATGAGTTGCTTTTCGTTCTGAAAACTGTATAACAGTATCTTATTGACACAATATATAGTAACTATAGTACTATATAGTAGTAATATATAGTAACTTATATGACACAAGTACCCAAAATAACAAGATGCGCATTTTTGTACTTATTAAAATAAAAAAAAATGGAATTACAACTTTAAAAAATTAGTGTGCCCCAAAAAGGAAGTGACTAACAAAGACCTGCTTATAGCTATCTATATTCAATTCATTTACAACTAGCTTTGCTCGCGATTTCATTCACGTGGAATGTGTTAAGTTGAATTATTTATCTACTTTTTTCTCGTATTTAAGTAGCGTCGTTATTATAATCATAATAACTATTGATAGAGTGAACCGATTTTAGTGAAACTAAGACTCAATGTTACTCTAGGATATGCTTTATGATTCTTTTTATCTTAATTATACTTAAAGGTTTTATTATGAACACAGTACTTTAGCAGTGATGCGTGATCAAACAAACAGACAGATAATATGTATTTTAATACTTATTCCTAGAACCTGCAACAATTTCTTTTGCTAAAATCTAAAAAGTACAAACCCTTTAGATTTACATTCTTCTTACATTTATAGATGTACGATATTAAATAATCAAATCTTCTAAAGTTCTAGACGGCTCTTAAATATAGATTTCATCGCACTTTCAACTTTGTAATGTCACTTTAATCTGTAACATAACCTAAAATTAAACCAGAAGCATTATAATGTAAATTTACACATTTTTTTCGCTGTAATTTATTCACGCAGCGTGATATCATCGTACATGTGTATTTAGATTTTAAATTTCAACTTTAGTACATTAGAGATAAGGTTTTATTTTAGTATACGGTATAGCTAAGGTGGCTGAAAGTGAAGGCCAAGTGTTTGCAACTTTGCAATCATATATGTACAATACATACCTACATTATTTGAAATTGACCTTCATAGATTTATTTACCCGCGGTACATACATTATATGGGAATTAAATCACGTTAATCCACCAGCTGATTTTTTTAAAACCCAGATCTCAAAATGACGGATGATGTTTTTAAATATCTTTTTAATTCACGACATCGTTAAATGTAAATTTCATGATTTAGTAAAAAAAAATCCATACAAATGAAAAAGCTATTTAAAAATACATTTTATAAAGAAATTATGATTTTAAAATGCGGATATGGGTCATCTCATGTTAAGTGATCACCACCGTTCATAGACACCAGCAACACCAGAGGAGTCGCGAGTGCGTTGCCAGCCGGTGTTGGTGGGGGAGGTTGGAGCAGGACGGGGTTGGGAGAGTGTTTTAGGGTTTTCAGGCGTTCTCACTGACCGAACGAAACGCAACAATGCAAGCACTGTTACTTCACGTCGGTGTTTCTGTGGGTCGGATGGTAGTACCGCGGACGAACCAACCCATTCATGCTGAAACCAGTTATAGCTTCGGTAAGGCTCAACCGCCTACAATATATATATATATATATATATATATATATACATATGTATATAGTCAAACGTTATCTCCTCGCTTTGTATAACTTTTTCACGCATTTAATAATAGTAGTGTGTCAACAATATATGTTTATAGACATGTATAAATGGATTTAGTGCTATAAGAGATACGTTTATTGATCTCCTTTGCCTATTATATATATTCCAAGGTAATCCCTCTTAGGAAGTAAACTCTAATCGAGTTCAGACACGCACCATTTTTATATATAGCCTCCATAAAAATATACAAGGAATAGGACATCTTGGTTATTGGGAAATTATTTGAAATATATATGTAAAAGATTTAAAATGTTCAAATCAAATCAAAACAAAATACTCTGTATTCAGTTTAAGTCCTGAGGAAGCACTAATGAACGTCAAAACTACCACCGGTTCGGAATACAACCCGCTCATCGAGAAGAATCGTCAACAATATTGATCTGGTTTATCTTTTCATAAAACATAATTTTTTTTTAAATAATTACTACATAATAAACATATAAGGTTACATTCGTTTTAGTGGATACACAGAGAGAGTCATTTCCAGACGTCGCCTTCGTTCACATATTGATCCACCCTGTAATAGCCTTTATGTATTAAAACTCGTTTGACATAACATTTGAACTCATTATCTGGCAAATCGGTAATGTGTTTTGAGAATTTGCTATAAAATCGAATTTATTATTACCTAAAAAACTGTTGAATTGTTATGTTTAAAAACTGTAATTAAATTATGCAACCACAAATTACGTAATAGATTAACGAGTTGTCGCCGCGCGGTTCGGACTCTACCAAGTGTGACATAGCGTGGTGTCACAAATAGAAGGACGAGTCATAAAATTCGTGACACCACTTTATAAATCTAAACCATTAAAACTCTAAACAGCAACTATAATGAAAATTAAATAAAGTCTAATAATAATGGAGTCTTTGATTCATTGTTCATTTTGCCACCATATATAAGCATCAGACTTGGAATGTGATTACAGCTCATATGTAATTGTCTGAATAGACGTATAAATTGGTGATAGATTGCCAGTTCCCGAATAATAACTAAGCAAGAGGGCATTGGGAAATATCCTACTAATAGTGCAACTTCATCACAATGTTATCCTTTAACAGAAGCTCAGATTTATAATTTTTGTTGTGAATCTTCTGTAGCGGCGGGTCGAAACGGCACGCGGTGCCACACTGTATGATTTTGAATTTAATTAATATAAATGTTTATTGAATAAACAGTCGCCTTTTTTCATAAAAAATGTTCATATTTTAATTTTTATTATTCCATTTTTTCTGTCGTAAATTATCCTTACCTGTGCAAAATTATTGCTATGTTTCACATCTGTTTTGTGTCCCATGACGGCTCACAGTTCTATTTTATACAATTTGAACGCATAGCATCGTTTCGATTTCCAGAAGATGGGTAAAGAAGATAAAGAAGAATCCCGTTTCGGATTCAAAGACAAGGCCAAAGCAGAGGAGACACTTCGTCTGCTAGAAGAACACGACATGAACTATAGACGTCTCACTGTCAGAGGTCTTCTTGGAAGAGCGAAGAGGGTTCTTTCCAGTTTGTATTATTACCATACTAATTTACTTTTCTTGTTATCAATAAAAATAGCTGACGAATAGCGATTTATATAGATAATATATATACTCACAGAGAGCAATGTTAGTTGATTTGTGCTTATATCTCTTACATCTTGTATTATGTGCTTTGGCTCAGCTATTACATCTCTGAAATCAAATCATATCCTCATAAAAATTGAACTGTTTATATTTACTTATTATATTAATATTTAATCACTTTAAAAAGGTTAATCCTGAAACTATTTATACAAAAAAAAAACTAAATAAAAAGTAATTAAACGTGTTGTTATTTGACGGTCGTGTCCGACGTTGGCGGATGGTTTACTCTGTCGTCGGTTATACTGTTGATATGTTTGGTTGTTTGAACCTCCTGTTTGTGTTTGTATTATATTGAATTGGGTATAATTCTCTTGTCTTAACACTTACAGTGACGAAAGCAGAAGAGAAAATCAAAAATATCAAAGAAGCAATGGAAGTGTTTGAAAATTGGCTCGCTGACCTAAACAAAGATAAAGAGAAGAACGATAATAAAGAGAAAGTGGAAAAGAAATTGGAGAAGAAGAAAGAGGGGAGTGATAAAGTAAGTTATTTTTAACAAAGTTATATATAATTGATAACGATTCCCTTTTTCTGTACTATGTGCTCGAATATGTGCAATTTTCTCAGAGACTACAGGAGTGATTTATGTAATTTTTCGATTAATTTTTAAACATATAGATGTGTTTTAGTGTATTGTGTAACATTATTATAGACTAGCTGTGACCGCGATTTCGTCTGCGTGGAACCTTATGTAAGAAAATAATGATTAATAAAATCATCGGATTGTATTTAGTTCATTTACTTATATACTTTTCTCTCGTAATTAAGCCGCATCGTCATTAAAATTACAATAGCTTTTGATAGAATGAACCCATTTAAATGAAACAAAGAAGATACGCTTTATGATTGTGTGTGTGAGGTTTTATTGTGAATGTAGTACTTAAGCATAAATGCCTGTTGAAACAAATCGACAAACAGACAGACATTTCGAAAAGTGATTGAAATATATTTTAAGTATTACATTTTCCTAGACACCTGCAACAATATTTTTAAAAAGTACAGACACGTTAGATTTACATTCTTATAGTATTTAATAGAAAATAAATATTAAACATAGATACAGACATAAACATAAATACTAGTATTAGATGTGAATGAAGAGACGATCATCTGTGAGAGTTCGCTTTTGTTCTTTCAAAGGTATTTTCAATGTGATGCGCCCAGTTTGCTACTGCTTGTAAGGGATTCTATGTTCAATTTTATTTTTCATTTTAAGGAAATTTTGGCAACCAATCTTCTAGTAGATTATTACTGTCACTGTCGAGTAGGTTATAATATTACAAGTTTCTTGAGATCATTTCAATGAATTCACACGATGGTGGCCGTCTGTTAAAACTTTCCATGAACTTTTTGTGGCATCTCAGATTCATGTTCCGTGGTATTATTTCTCATCCACTTGACTTATACCCAGTAACCAAACTATATTACCTAAAACATCAATATTACAAAATATAAAGTCAAATAACACAAGATAATCTAAGATCCCAGTAAAAACTTCTTGTTCAATTTTATTGATTAAACTCTCCAGGAGTCAAGTTCAGATGTGGAAATGGAAGAAAAAGAAAAAGAGAAGAAAGAACTACCTCCAGATACGGTTCCAGGTTTAGGTTTCAAGGACAAGGAGACCGCAGATAATACCATAAAGGAGTTAGACGGTCGAGATCCTGATTACCAGAAGTTGGCAGTTAAAGGTCTTATTGGGAGAGCGAAGCGAGTACTTACCTGTGAGTAATATTTTACGGACTAGTTTTTTAATCTGAATTTATGATAGACATAGGTTCGAATCCAACTAAGTCGGATCACGCACTGAAATAAAACATTTTGATGATTCCGTAGTATGGTTAGGGGTTCTCCTAAGTCCATCCATCTGCCACCCTCAAGATGAAGACCTATCGCTAAGCACCTGTTGTTGTTTTCCAGTACACTCATTCGAGACCCAGTGCCAGGTTTAACGTATTTACCATCTTAGGCGTAAGATTAAGAGACACTTACGCAGGCTCATAGGATAGTATCTTTCGGTGATCGCCATTGTTTTAGGATTGTACTGTGGTTGCCATCAGGCATAGTGCAGTCATTTTGGCGTACTAAATTAAAAAAGGCCACATCGTCATTTAACTTTTTTTTAACTGACTACACTATTGACCTAGCAAACCTAGCAACAGCTTCATCGGATTACGTCATTTAACATTATATGAGATTTTGGTCGAATGCTAAAACCTATGAAGTATGAAAAAACGTAATATAGGTAAAAATACCAAAACCCCTAAACCTATAACTTTATATATATACTAATACTACTAGACTATACTAATAATGAGTTAATAAAAAATACTGGTCCGTTGATAGGTACTCTGGTGAATACCATCAGCCGAATAAAGTCCTTTCTTTGAAATTCTGTTCGGCAACATTTTTGTGTTACGAAAACTGGTGGGAGTAAACACTGTGTCGGGAAGAGGGTTTAAAACTTCGTTACTTGTCCGATCACTGAAGTTAGGTAACGTTAGACGCAGTCAGTACTTGGATGGGTGACCACCTCGGAGCAACGCGTCACGTTGGCTTGTTGTTGTATTTGTTGAAGTGAAAACTAGGCGCGTGGTGCGGTATTTTTGGCAGGAGATAGGGTTATGATTTTGGGACATGACATACTAGTAAAGCGTGACCATGCATATTGTGCTTGCGCGGCTTGTATCAGACTAGCGACAGACTAGAGATCGTGCAGACCACCATATGCTTAATTTATTAATTAACCGTATAAAATTGTATGTATCTATTAATCAGATTGTAAATAGATGTGAAAACCGGACTAACGTTAGTAATTTTTATACAGAAATTATGAAATTTACATAATTCACTCTGTAATTAATTTAAACATTCTAAACGCGGTTATATAATTGTTTTGAGTTTTTATTTATGTCGGCAATCCTTATATTATAAAATATTTGCCGTCAATACAAACGTTTCAATATTATCGTGTCTCTAAAGACACACCATGTTCTTCTTCTAACTAAATAAATTACTATACCTACAAAATATAAGTAAATAAAATCATGTCTTAAAAGCGTGTAAACATTTAGTGTATGTATGAGAATACGTAATTTGATTTCATCTCACATAACTCGATGTTACTTGTTTAGCAAATATAGCTAATCGAGTCCTTGACTGCGTCACGTTTTTTATGAATGCCTCCTAAGCTGTGACCGAAATATAACCATGCAATAGTGAATACATAATTTATTTTTAGAATCACTATCGGTAGCGCCATCTATGAATATAGGTACAAACTATAGAAATAGGAGTCGTTAAGTAGTTCACAATTTTAAATTTACCACTTGATATACTAGATGTCGCTACTATATTCTTTTCAGGCACAAGGGATGAGACGAAACTGTCGAATATAAAGGAAGCGATATCGATATTTGAAAAATTCCTTGATGATTTTGACAGTATGCACCTCAGTAAACAGAACAACCCGTACATCAGTTTGGGTATTGTCAAGACCGCTGTGAAGTTAGCCGGTGATGATATAACCGAACAGCAGGTATTTTTAAACAAATAGATCTTGAAACCTATATCTATAGCTATACTAATATTATAAAGAAACCCTTCAGAGTTTGTTTGAACGCGTTAATCTCGCGAAATACTGGTCCGATTTGAAAATTTCTTTCAGTATTAGATAGTTCACTTATGCCTCATTAGAAATAAGAAAATAATTATATTAATTTATTTATCGAATTGGAGCGATATACCATTGAAGAAATCGTTTTTTTAAGCCTTAGCTTAAAGCAACTATTTCATGCGGACGCGGTCGCAGACAGAAGATAGTATTGTATAAAAACCCTGTTTATCTGGCTACTTGTTACTGTGGCTCAGTTATTACATCTTGAATTAAAATTATGATAACGTATTTCGGTGGTGCCATCTATGATATATGTATACCACTCGGTCCTACAGTTTTGAGGCTACAAATAAATTAAAGCGCCATCTGTCCAGGACTCATGAAATTTACAAGTAATAACAATAATAAACATTAACAAAAGTTTTTGGCGGGATCTTAGTCTATCATGTAGTGGATTTTATATTTTATTCATAATCTTGTGTTGTTTGACTTTATATTTTGTAAATTTGGTGGTGTTTTATATAATACAGTTGGTTTATTATGCATAAGTAAAGTGAATGGAAAATTAACACGGAGCATGAAATTCGGAGATGCCACAAAAACTCTCTAGAAGGTTCTAAAAAGGGATTCACCGTCTTGTTAGAATATTGAAATGGTCACACGAAGTTTATCATATTATTGTACTATAACTTTCATTGAAACAAAACATTGATACTGGCAAGTGCTTCTGCGGAGCCAAAACAAGAAGAAGAAGAATAATTTTTTTTTCCAAATGTCTACGCTATTGACCCAGCAAGGTCTTAACAGCTTCACCGGACTACTAAGGCGAGCGCTTAGGGCACTCAGCCGATTTCATTATGGCAACCAGCTCAAGGGTGCACGGCACACCTCGGCTTGGGTGTTGCCTGTTGCATGCAAAATCGCGACCTATCTCAGCTAACCTAGCTAACTATTCATATGTGTATGAGTTGTTGAAACGTATATGTGTACCAAGCATACACGCCTCAACAACTCCTCCATATATTTATTATCGAAAAATTGAGAGTTTTTCAGTTCGATAAGGGAAAGAAGAATAAACATGAACAATAATTTGATTTGTAACAAAAAATATAGACGCCATTAATCGAAATATATATTGGTTTGTTATAAACTGACGATAATTCGATTTAATTCTAATGTAACTATTATTTCCAGAGTGCATTCATAGCGGCGTACAGTTCAGTGAACGGTGAATACAAACGGCTCCGAACTGTGGTCGAGAAGGAAGGCGGAAAGACTTGGGACATCGTGAGGAATGTTGCACTCAAAGATCTCAAGGAAAGGGTGGGTTTATTTTTTATTTATTAAACTTATTTAACATTACTAAATCAATATAATTCTATATTTGACTTAAATCGTTATAGTATGGAGGGTAGAGGAAAGGAAAACTGTCTCATATTTTTTTATTTAGCATTTGTGGCAAAAGAACCTGCGGGCCATTAGATGATAAGTGATCACCGCCGCACATGAACACCTACGACATGAGGAAAATCACAGTTGCGTTGCCAGCCCTTAAGAAAAGAGTAGGCTCGTTTCTTGAAAGATGGTAAATTGTAATGGTCCGAAAACGCTGCCGCTGGGAGTTCGCCCCAGAATGTCCAGAAAGCCCAAATGGGGGACACGAAAGTATCTAGCGCTTAATAATAACCTCCAAACCCCTCCAAAATGGCGGCAGCATAGGTAAAAGATATGGTTACTTCATAATAATTTTATAAATATAACATAAAATAACAGTTGTCGGAAACGCGGAGGGTGATAGAATCTTTGTAAACTTTGAATAATATGTATAGTAATGCTTGATCGTTTACTTTTATAATACTTGTTGAAATAATTGAACAATAATATAATCTATTGCTACTGAAGCGACACTCTTAATTTAGCACATATTGACGGACACACTTCCGTACACATATATGGTTCTCCTTACCTCTACACTCCATACATTACAGATAGTACAAAAATAAACAAAATTACATTTTTAGGAAGACTAAAATGCAGATTAAATATTAATGATAATGTTGAAAATTTATAAAATATTCTAGTTACAAAAACTTGAAGTTTGCGTTTACACGAGGTAGAACTAAAACTTAAAATTCTGATTAATTTTTAAGGGAATGAGATGAATACACTATGGAGGGGGTAAACATTAGTTTTCGGCATTATTTTGTAATTTTAATATACATCAATAACGTGAATAACACACGACACGGAATATGTTTTTTAATTGCGCGATACTCACTACGTTCCAACAGAAAATAATGTGTTATAGATTTCAATATTTCTCTCATTGTATATATTTCCAGTACATTAAGATTATACTATCTTATTTTCGCACAGCATGAAACCTATAAATACATCTATATCTGTTTCGTTACGTTTCTCACCATCCAAACTTAAATTTAAAAAGTTTAAAAATAATTATAACATAGAATTGCCTAAGTAACCTGCTCATACTATACAACAAAACCTTAATTTTATATAAATGAATATTCATTATCATCATTCTCTATAGAAACGAATGAATATATTTTTTTAATAGAGAAAATATAAAGTTTTTCGTAACTACTTATATAATTAAGACTCTTAATTGATTTTCTAGCATGCAGAAGCAAAACTATTTAACAACAAAGATGAACCAACAAAAGAACATTTAGAAATGCTCCTGTGGGCCTATTCACCGGAAGCAGCTCGAGTGAAGAAAACCGTTCCAGAAACAAAGGAAGACAAGGACGGAGATAAGAAAGAAGAAAACGACAGAAAGAGAAGAAGCAGTGCCAGAGATGATCAATCTCCTAGTAAAAAGAAGAAAGATTGATGTATTTGTAATTATTAAATTGAATTTATGATTTGGAACTATCGTTTTATTTTACAGAAAATAGTATATATTCGTTTAAAAAAAATGTTATATATTGATTCACATTTAATAGGTATTTCTGTCATTTTTCAGTGTAGAAGGCAACCATAATATTATATACATACATACTATACATACATTTGATTGTAAACTAAATAAAAGCAGGTATAGAAACATGATTAAATCAAAAATATATAAAGTAAGGATTGTCGATGCGATACAATTAAAATTCATCAGGTATATTATGAACAAAGAGAAGAGACACCTCTATAAAGAACAAACATTAAGCAGTTTATCAGCGATAAATATTTTTGTAGGGCTTTTTTACTTTATTTTTGGCAATCAATCTTTTAGATTATTGCTGTCATTGTCACGTAGTCAATAATATTACAAGCGTCGTAAATATTCTAACAAGATGGTGGATCCATTATTAGAACCTTCCAGGGAGTTTTTGTGGCATCTCAGAATTTCATGTTCCATGGTATTATTTTCCATTCACTTCACTTATGCACATCAAACTAACTATATTAAGTAAAACACCACCAAATTTACAAAATTTACAGTCAAATAACATAAGATCAGGAATACGATATAAAAGCAACTACATGACAGACTAACATCCCGTCGAAAACTCTTATAGGGCTTTGTACTCAAATATCAAGTTAATCCTTGGTAATATAGTTTTTATTAACGATTATTAGAATATTAATAACATAGGAGCTAATAAAAAAATTTGTGCGTTTATTAAGTAATTTATCAATTAACTAAGATTGCTGATTTTATCACAAAAGGAAAGCATGGAAAAATTTAATGGCCATAATATTGTCTGCATACCAATTGAATGGTATTCTAAAAAAAGAAATTGAATACCACGATACTACCAAAATAAAAAAAAATTCAATTACTGCCATCTAGTGACACGAATGTAATTATGGTCGTGTAGTCTTTCGACAATTTATTATCAGCATTGATTTCAGGACGAGTTGATAACTGTAAAATATTTCAGCTTTAGAGATTTCAGAACGAACTTTCAGTTTTTCGTTTGATCGATTTGACGTTTACAGGGTCACTGACCTTCCACTATTTAGAAAAGTAGTATCCTGGAATTGTTCTAGATCCCTTTATAAAAATTTAAATGCCTAAAACAAAGTTTTAACAAAATACTTTATTCTCTATTTTAATTATAATATAAAGACTATAACCGAGACATATCTTGTGGATTTTATTTGTGTCAAATAAGTGTAACTTTGTAAACATTAAGTGCAATGAACTTTTCAATTTTATTTGTGAAAATTCGCTGATTATAAACGATTTATGAATTAAAAGTGTCTTTTCCAGTGCCATTTTAGTATTCCCAATAACAATAAGATTGATTCTCGCCTTATTTATTGAGTTTTTCGTCTATATATGAGTGGGCGTGTTAACCATTCGTTTTGTGCCATTTTTGTGTAAATTTAAATAAAAAAAGAGCTAGTAAAAGGTCTAGTTTTGTGATTTTGACAATATTTGCGTCTGAAAAACACATTACGAATGTTTCCTATCTGAAGTTACAAAGGTAAGTAACTTAAAAAGGGCAACTAGAACTTCGGTGGAATACCGGCGCGACATATTGTACAAAAATTATACAAAAAATGATTACTATTAGTAAATTTTCTTGTTACCTGTATACTAGAGCCTATATGAAAGAAAAAAAAATTGAAGAAAATAATTAATTGTTGAAAATATACTGTTAAATATGAATGAAAAGCGCAACCTATTTATGTACAACCACTAAAAGAAAGAAAGAAAATATATTTCTTTGCAACACACATGCAAATTATAAACGTACATATAATATAAACAATTAAAGATATAAATGAAAGTTATTGGTTTAGTGTATGTGTGTAGCAAATTGTATCCTAGTCTGGTGAAGCAGTATTCTGGTAAAGTTGGTAAGAAATTGCAACAATTTTGATATATCTTAACAAGTTGGATACTGTAGTATAATTTATTAATAGTGCAATGCGAGTCTATACATGTAATAAGAAAGTAAATGGAACAATCTGTAGCATTTAGGTTCTTGGAAAAAAATGATAGAATAAAGTACAATAATTTTCAGAAATGTCTACGTGTATGTTTGCTTCAACAGGCGTACAACTCAACAGGCACATATCGACACATTTCATGTGGACAAACTTTAATGTGTTACATATAGAATATTTTTATAGGAGCTGAGATCATATGTATCTTGATGAGAGGGATTAAAACATGTTTAGGATATTACAAACAGTCTACACCTTGACATCACCAACAATATCAACTACTGTGTCTAACTATAGCTTAAAACTATTGAAATTACTTCACTAGTGCAAAAAGAAAGTCTAAATAGATCAAGGTATCTTGGTGGCTTATGATTAAAAACATAATACAACACGAATGTAAACTATAAAGAGAAATTTCATAAAAATATATTATACCATTTCCAAAACTACCATTGAAAATATATAAGGTATTTCAGATAAAATATTTGCTTTTCTTGAAACAAGGGGTGGGTAGGCGGTAGAGGCATGCTGAAGCTATTACTAGTTTCAGCATGAATGGGTCGGCTTGCCTCTGGTACTACCACTCGACACACAGAAACACCCACGTCAACTAACAGTGCACGCATTGTTGCATTTTTTTCGGTTACTGAGAGCGCTGGAGGCTCACTTAACCTCCCTTCTCCTCTCCTCTCCTTCTTTTTGCTTCCCCCTTCGCCCCAAACACAGGCTGCCAACGCACTTGTGACTCACCTGGTATTGTTATTGTCTATAGACAGTGGTGATCACTTAACATCAGGTAACCCATCTGTTTGTTTGCATCCGGTGACTCAATAGAAGGGCACTCTTTCCACTAGAAGTAAATTGAGGAAACCAAATAGTATATTAATAACTAGCCTCTGCCCGCGACTTCGTTCGCGAGGAATAAATACATTAACACACAGCAGTTCTCAAAAGGAAAAAATATCCCGATTTTGAAACATTTTTCATCTGTGCTCCGCTCCTATTGGTCTTAGCGTGATGATATATAGCCTATAACCATTCTCGATGAATGAGATATATACCACTGAAAGAATTATTCAAATCAGACCAGAAGTTCCTAAGATTACCCCCTACAACGTCACAACATCACAACGTCACAAACTCACAAACTTTACCTCTTTATAATATTAGCATAGATAATAAAAATTTTGATGTAAATTTTTACTTTCGTGGTGTATATAAATATACAAAACTTTCAAGTAATTTGAACATAATGGATGATATCTAGGAATACTGAAGATTTGGTGTACACTAAATTTTCATAGCAGTTCCTATATTCTTACTAATATTATACATATGAAAATGTCTCTGTCTGTCTGTCTGTCAAGCTTTCACACTAAAACTACTGAACCAATTTAAATGAAATTTGGTACGCAGATAGTCTAAAGCTTAAGAATAGAAGGACATAGGCTACTTTTTAGTGCGAAAAAAGGAATGCAAGGGGGGTGAAAAGTTGTATGGAATTATCATCATTTTTAGAGCTAAAAGCTTTAAACTTATTTTTAGGATGCTAACTCGATATAAATAAATATGACATTCAAAGTATGTAAAAGTTTTACCCTCAAGGGTGTAAAATAACAATAGGAAATAGGGCATGAAAGTTTGTATTACTGACTATATATCATTTCGCTAAGACCAATAGAAGTGGAGCATCAATGAAGAATGTTTCAAAATCTTTTTTCCTTTTGAGAGCTTCTGCTACGTATTAGTTAGCCCAAAGTCATTATTCCATGCGGACTAGTCGCTAGCAGAACCTAGTATAGACATAATGTACAGTTTATTTATGAGATGTGTTCTTTACAGACAGCTCCAGGATGTCACTTGGTATGCAGATGCAGAGGAGAAGCTTCGAAGCAAGCAGTGAAGCCAGTTACTGTAAGTTTTAGAACAATATTCTAGTCCGGTGAAGCTGTAAAGGCCAAAAACAAAAAGCCAATAGCGTAGTCAGTTCAAGAATAAAAAAAAAAATTAGAGCAATATTTATATCCTTTGGTTAGATAGATATATACCTTAATGTGATATATCTCAAAGTGCCCATAAGCTGTAGATGTACTATTTCCTCGGTATGGATGAGCGTATCGACCTACAACTTGAATTGTAAAAGTTCTGGGAATGCTCAGTAGCTCCCCTGAAACTACAGTCTGTTAAAAATGACTTAGATATGTCTCTATCTTCTCTGTATAATAAATCATGTCAGTATATTAAATATATTGGGTAAAAACTGATTATGGATAATCTGACTAGTTATTTTCTAAAATTTAGAAAAATTGAAGCTACTGGCCGATGTTTTTACAAATGACTTGAGCACAGATTAAAGCAATATATAATCTTGAAATCATAAAAATTGGTTCTGGGAAAAAGAAATTCATTACATTTTGTAAAAAAAAAGTCCTCTACCACATCTGTCTGTCTGTTCGCGATAAATTCAAATAGTACTGAATGGATTGTCATGCGGTTTTCACCAGTGTATAAAGTGATTCATGGGGAAGGTTTAGGTATATAATTTGTCAAGGTTATTTTTTTATTGCTTGCTGAGGCGGTCGACACTCTTCGCACGTCGTTCGGCAATATACTGAACGTGCGTGTGGAGAATCTGGAGAGGCGTCTCCCTCCAAAAGAGTCTCCTCGCCCGTCCCTGGCCGGCGAGAAGAAGAAGGGCGGTGCGACGAGTGCGGCGAAGCCCGCCGTCGCGAAGGCGCCTCCGAGCTCTGCGGTGGCCCCACTGGGCCTCAACTGGGCCGAACTACCGGCCCCAGCGATGGTTAACGATGGGGCGGCGTGATTCACCGTGGTGGCCCGAAAGAAGAAGATGGCAAGGGCCCCGGCGGCGGCGCCTAAGGCCTCAACCGCGTCTTCCACAGCGCCCAAGGCCCCGCCAAAGCCAGCGGGGCCGAAGTTACCTCCCGACCCTCAATGGGCTGCGGTCATTTTGACCCTGCAATATGCCGCAGTCAGTAAGGGGGTCGGATACCAGGAGGTGATGGTGAAGGCGAGGGCGCACGTTGCCTTTCCTGATATGGGCATCGGGGAGGTGCGGGTGAGACCGACGGCCACTGGGGCCTGGAAGATTGAGTTGCCGGGCCAGAACAAAGGGAAGGTCGCGGAGCTGGCGCTGGAGCTGTAGGTGGCGTTGGCCGGAATTACCACGGTCGTCGTACCGACCAAGAAGACGGACATCCGGATCGTCGGTCTCGACGATTCGGTGTCCCGGGACGAGGTTATGACTGTCATGGCAACGAAGGCCGACTGCAAGATGGAGGACCTCAAGGCTGGGGAAATCAAAAGGAACTCGGGGGGCTTGGTGCGGTCCACATGTCCCTCCCGGTAGAGGCAGCTAGGAGGCTCACCGCGGTCGGGAAAATACTAATTGGGTGGAGTGCTGTCCACGTCCAGCTGCTGAAGAAAAGACTCATGCGGTGTTTTAAGTGCATGGGCTTGGGACACACCCGTCCCTGTGCCTCTCCTCCTTCAGTAGAGAAGAGGGTTGTTACCGCTGTGGCGCAACGGGCCACAAAGTGGCCGAGTGTAAGACGGAGGCGGCCCGCTGCGCCATATGCGCGGACGCTGGGAGGCCCTCGGGCCATGTAATGGGGAGCCGCAATTGTAGACCCCTACCACGAAGGGAAGGGACGTCCACGCTATGGGCTCTAGGGTGGCCGCCGCCAGGCAGGAGGAAACTGCGATGGTCCACTAATGGAGCACACCATACGCAGTTTCCTCTAGGCGAACCTCAACCACTCCGCTGCTGCACAAGATCTGCTTGTGCAGTCAGTGGCGGAGTGGGGCATCGGGCTCGCGGTTGCCGCGGAGCCGTATTATGTACCCTCCAAGCCGCAGTGGGCTGGGGATTGGACTGGCTCCGTGGCGATCGTGGCCGGCTGTGGTTCCCCCTTGGCGGTGAGGGGAAGGGGCGCCGGGTTCGTGGTAGCCGTCTGTGGGGAGTACGCCATTGTGGAGGCGTACTTCTCCCCTAACAGGCCCCTGTGGGAGTTCGAGGAGTTCCTCGGCTACCTGCAGGGAACGCCGCTGTCGCCGCTCCCCGTGGTACTCATGGGCGATCTGAATGCAAAATCGAGGACCTGGGGAGCGGCAGCCACGGACCTGAGAGGCATGGCCGCTGAGGAGTGGGCAGCCGAAGTGGGGTTGTCCCTCCTCTACCAGGGGGACGTTCTCACGTGCGTGTGACAGAACGGGGGGTCTGTGGTAGAGCTTTCGTTTGTCACCCCGTATGTCGCACGCCGTGTCCGGGGGTGGAGAGTGCTTGAGGAGGTGGAGACCCTATCAGACCATCGATATATTAGGTTCGAGGTCTCCACCTCCCAAGCTGGAATTGGCACCCGCCCATGGGGGGGCGCGAAGTTCCCCTGTTGGGCAGTGAGCCGCCTCAACCGCGAACTAGCGAAAGAGGCAGGACGATGTCGACGCGTCCGCAGCCTGCCTCCGTGGTGCCCTCACGGAGATATGCGACGCGTCGATGCTGCGGAGCGTACACCGCCCAGATAATCGGGCGGTATACTAGTGGTCGCCGTAGATTGCTGATCTCCAAGCAGCCTGCTCCGTGGCCTGGTGGTATGGCAGTTACAGAGAGTACAGAAAGACCCTGCAGGCTGCCATCAGCTGGGCGAAGGAGGCGGCATGGGAGGAGCTGCTGCAAACGCTGGAGGGGGATCCTTGGGGGCGCCCGTATCGGCTCGTACGCAACAAGTTACGATCCTGGGCGCCCCCGGTGTCGGAGACCCTCCAGCCGGAGGTGGTGGCGAGGGTCGTGGGAGAATTATTCCCCGACCCTCGGCCGCTACCGGCTTCTCCTATGCCTCTGCTTCGGGCGGAAGTTAGGGAGGTGCCTGACAGTCCTCCCCCAATTACAGAGGAGGAGACGGGAGAGCTGTCGAGCGCCTCAACCGGCGGAGAGTGCCCGGCCCTGACGGGGTCCCGGGTCATGTGCTCGGTCTGGTACTGGACCATCTTGCGGGGTGGCTTCGGAGCTGTTCGACCGATGTTTAGCGGTCGGGTAGTTCCCGAAGCTCTGAAAGTAAGGGCGGCTCTGCCTTATGCCGAAGGAGGGCCGCCCTCCGGACTGCGCGTCCGGGTCTCGGCCCCTCGTCCTGCTGGATGACGTTGGGAAGGTGCTGGAAAGGGTCGTCTCTTCCCGAGTCGTCCAGCACCTGGAGGGAGTGGGTCCGATTATCGGACCCGCAGTTTGGCTTCCGGACAGGGCGTTCCACTGTGAACGCCCTGTGCCTCCTAAAGTCGCTGTCGACGGAGGCGACCTTCCAAGGAGAGAGGGTCTTGGTGGTGTCCTTAGACATCGCCAACGCCTTCAACAGCCTGCCGCACGGTATCATACGGAAGGCTTTCCGATATTTCGGAGTGCCCCCGTACCTGCGGGGGCTGTTGCAGGCGTATCTGGAGGACAGGGAGGTCCCCAATTTTGAAGGGCCGGGTGCCGGGTGCCGGCGACTCTTCATGGGCGTCGTGCGGGCGATGGCTGCCTACAGGGTACCGGTCTGGGCAGATGCCCTCGGTGCCGCCAACATGCGCGCGCTGCGCGGTGCGCAGCGCAAGATGGCTCTGAGGGCGTACCGGACGTTGTCCTCGGCGGTAGCCTTTGCGCTCGCCGGCTCCCTCCCTTGGGAGCTGGAGGCAGGAGTTCTCGCCGCCGTGTACGAATTCACGGCGGCGAGGAAACGTAGTGAGGAGCCTCCGGCTCCCAGGGAGATAGAGTGTAAGTGACGAGAGTTGCGGGAGGGGCAGTCGAGAGGTGGATGCAGGACCTGGTGGACGTGCGCTACGGAACGTACACCGTCGACGCCGTCCGCACGGTCGTGCGGGAATGGATTGGTCGGGAGTGGGGCTCTCTGACGTTCAGGTTGGTGCAGGTACTGACCGGACACGGTTGTTTCTGGTGGTACCTGCACCGGATCGCTCGCAGGGAGCCGACCGCCGCCTGTCACGAGTGCAGCGCTGAAGAGGATACTGCGCAGCACACTCCGTCTGAGTGTGCTGCGTGGGAGGTAGAGCGTCGCACTCTGGCAGCGGTGGTAGGAGAAAACCACAAAACCACCCTCGGCAGCGAGCAGGCGTGGCGAGCAATGGCCTCCTTTTGTGAGGAAGTCATCTCGCAAAAAGAGACGGCGGAGAGGGCCTGCGAGGTAGACTCTTTAAGTTGCCCTCTCCGTCAATGAAGGACAGGTGAGAGGAGGCGGCGCTTCGCGCAACTTCTCTCGCCACTGTAGCCGGACCAGAGGGGATGCAGCCGGGGGGCTCATCCCTTCATTACACAGGTCTGGCGGATGAGGTGGGGCAGCTGGTGTGTACCCAGCTGTTTCTCTATAGGTAGCGGCCACCTTCCGCTGGGCGGACCGTTGGGGCGGCTATCTAGGGGGAATAGCTTAGACCGATCCTTTACCGCCCCAACATCACGGTCTGTCGGTACACCGTGGGGTTTTAGTCCGTGCGAGTCGGACATAACCCACTTTCTCCCCCGGGAGGGTGGGTAAACATAAGGGATTTCCCCACGTTAAAAAAAAAAAAAAATTGGTCGCGCATTGCACGTATCGGGCAACAGCCCAAGCCGAGGTGTCCTGTGCACCCTTGAGCTAGTTGTCTAATAAAATCGTCTGAGTGCCACAAGCGCTCGCCTTAGTAGTCCGGTGAAGCTGTTAAGACCTTGCTTAGTCAATAGCGTAGTCAGATCGAAAAAAAAAAACAAAGCTTTATGTTGCAGTTAGATGAAATATCGGCCAATCAATTCCAGGCGGAAGTGCAAAGTAACCTCCAATATAATATTTAATTTTAAATATCTGCAAAGTAACGCCTTTTTTAATCATGCGTTTTCTACAGTTTCTCTGATTGAAAATATATGTTAAATTCAATATCTGATATTTGTTGTTGTAGCTACAGTAGATAGGTGATTTCACTTTCTAAAAATGGCTTTTCGGTATATTTTTAACTAATATTAATGTTTTGTTCAGGTGAAAGAGAAACTTGGGACGACTGGGGTAGCCGCTCATCTCTTAGCCAAGTCGAAGAGGTGAGATACTATAGTCTATTTTAATCTATACTAGCTGACCCGTGCTCACTTCTTTGAACCATTTCTACTTGTGAAGAAATTATGAATGTGAGTCGGTTAGTACTAAGTGCTATGTATGTTGATAAGACATAATTGTTGTTGGTTATATGACCAACAAACATCACTTAACGATTTAATTATTTTTTTAGTATATATAAATACTTTCTGTGATTTAAATATAAAAGTTAGACATATGCTATCGTTGACTTTTGTGTAAGCAATATCAAGACTGTACAATTTTTCTCTAGAACTCCATTATATATCTCTGATCGTTAGGACAACATTCGTAAGAAATGTTTTTGTTCGACCATTTTTTCTCCGACTTGGTTTGCAAATCCGATTACCACAAAAAAGCCTTTTCATTTTTCGGATTAATATATAGCCTATGATACTCACAAATAACGTGGCTTTCTATTGGTAAAAGAATTTTCAAAATAGGCTTAGTAAATTCAGATATTACCCCCTATAACCTCACAAACTCACAAACTTTACCTCTTTATTATATTGGTATTAGATATAAACTATCTGACGGAGCCACGCGTTGCTGTGACTCAGTTTTTACATGTTGAGTTAAGATTATAATAAATTGTGCAATCTATGAGAAATCTACGACAGTAGGTCACACAGCTTGCTATCAATAAACTAACATAAAGCGCCATCTGTTCGATACTGATGAAACTTACTTAGTAACAATAATCAACATTCACAATAATTAATTTGTTTTTAAAAATATATTGAAGCTATTAATTCCAGAAATTTTCGCCTAAAATGTAAACACAATCTTTATAATATTGGGTGAGAGTTTTTGCCAGCATTTTATCTTTGGCTATCAATTTTCTAGTACTGTCATTGTCGAGTAGGTGATGATATTAAAAGTTTCTATCGATCATTTCAATGAACTCACAATATGGTGGCTCTATTGCTACAACTTTCCAGGCAGTTTTTGTTGCAAGTTAGAATTTTCGTAGGTGGTATAGCCACGCTGAAGCTATTCCTGACTTAGTAGTACCCGACCCACAAAAAATCGACGCGAAGTAACAGTGCTTGCATTGTTTCGTTTCGTTACGTCAGTGAGAGTGCCGGAGGCCCATCTCTCCTCTCCTTCTCCCTCTCCTCTTTCCCTTCTCCCCCCTCCATTCCCAAACACATGCTGGCAACGCGCTTGCGACTCCCTTGGTGTTGCAAGTGTCTATGGACGGTTGCCGCCTATGATATAAAAAAAAAGAATCCATGCTCCGTGGTATTATTTCCTATCCACTTCACTTGTGCACAATAAACGAACTATATTACATAAAACACTACCATCGTAACAAAATATGAGAGTGAAAGAACACAAGTTTTTTTTTTCGATCTGACTACGTTATTGACCGACCAAGGTCTTAACAGCTTCACCGGACTACTGAGAACAAGATTATGAATAAAATCTACTACATGGCAGATTAAGATCCCGTCAAAAACTGCGTCAGGTAAATTGTTTATTTATCTGTGTAACAGGACCGGTTAATATATTACACAGTAATTGTAGTCCGGTGAAGCTGTTAAGACCTTGCTAGGTCAATAGCGTAGTCAGTTCGGGAAAAAAAAATACTGTAAAGTGAATTTTACATTCGAAGATCCCGTCAATAGTATTATTTAAATTTCTAATCTTTTCACATTGAATACAAACTAAGTGTCATCTGCAGAAAGAACCATATTAGCGCAGTTCTCAATCATTACTAGACAGGTAATCTATATATAGCAGAAACAAAAATGGTTTCAGAATCCTCGGGACGCCGTCGTTCATTCTAGTTAATGATATCGTAGCGATTGCGCCATTTACATGTATTCTCTAACAGAATGGAGACTAAAACGTCGACAGCAGGAAGAAAACAATTTTTTATACGCACAGATACATATATTTTTCGGTGAAACAGTCCTTTTTGTGTGAGATCGACGTATGCAATATATCACTTTGCGCAGTAAGGCTTACCATATGGTAAACCTACTAGGATATAAGAGTATATCACTTTGCGCAGTAAGGTTTACCATATGGTAAACCTACTAGGATATAAGAGTATATACTCTTGGAGTAGCTGTGCCCGCGACTCCATCCGCGGGAAACCTTATGTAACCTGTATTTACTTATTTACTTTTCTCTCGAACTTAAGTCGTGTTGTCATTAAAATTACAATAACTTTGATAGACCGAACTGATTTTAGTGAAACAAAGAATAATAAATGTCACTTCATGATTTATGGTTTATTTTCGAATTGACTATGCTATTGACTAAATAAGGTTTTTACAGCTTCACCGGACTGCGAGCGCTTAAGGCACTCAGCCGATTTTGTTTAGGTAATTAACGCAAGAGTGCACGCACACCGCGGCTTGGGCTGTTACCGAACTTCTGAATCTGATCTAGCTAAACTATACCAAGCTATTCCTATATATTGTTAGCAGGAGTATAGGACATAGCCGATGCAGTCAGGATGCCAATAAATACCAAATAGCTACTTTCACTCTTTATTTGGCCAGAGTTACGGCTTACAGTACTTTCCACAAAAGAATGCGTAGATAACACCGACATCTTGCCTTTTATAGGCCGAACTATATACGTTATGCCTTTTATAGGCCAAACTATATACGTTATGCCTTTTATAGGCCAAACTATATAAATTATCGAACTATATACGTTATGCCTTTTATAGGCCAAACTATATAAATTATAAGACTAACTATATGAGTCAAAGCAATTGCCATTTACTTATAATTCTGCTGTATGTTTTAAGTAACACAAAGATATATGTCTCGATTGAAATCTATATAATTATAATTCTCATTTATTATCTTTAATAAAATGGCGTTAGTGTTAATGTGTCTCTCTTATATGTTGGCGCTTGGCGCTAGTATCAATGCGTATCTCTAATATTTGGCGCTAGTATCTGGAGTCACGAGCGGCACCGCAGGTGGGTAGCCAACAATATATTCGTTTGTGAGTCATGCAGCTGAAATTGCATGTTTTATAAACGCTTACATGTATATCGAAAATGAATCGAACTATACTACTCGGCTCAGTTCGAGTAAGGGTAAAAAACCTTTCCACCATGGTTATGTATGTGCACGTGTGTGGGGTGATCTCGATGAGTACAAGTGATGCAGGTGAGCCACTGTATCGCGATAGTAACAGTTCGAAGGCTCCATCCTCAGACGACCTAGGCTCGGGATGTTTCCAGAAGAGCCGCGATATGTGTGCGGGAACGATAGAGGGGCTCTTAAATGAGATCAAATCTAGTGTTGATTAAATGGCGCCGGCGCCAGAATCTAAAAATATAAATAACATGTAAGAACGAGTAGAATTAAACGTCACTTTGTATATAAGTACATCACTTAATTATCATAATCACTCTTAAGAACAAGTAAAATTAAATGCCACTTTCATTAAATGTCACTTTCTATATAAGCACGTCATTTATGACCACTTCTAAATCAATACACAGACAGCAAAAGCTACCGCGCGTAAATATAGTGAAAGACTACCCCTCGTCGTCGTCGTCGCAATCTTCTCGCGCCCCGGAGGGGCGCGGGGAATCCGTACCAGGGCTAGCCCTCTAACGGTGGCTTCTCTCGCCTCCCGCTTCGCGCGGGAGTGTCAATTATTTTCTGTTCTGAGCCGCGTACGGTCCCGGGTTCTCTTCGCGCCCTTCGGCGGTTGTTGTTGTGGTGACTAAGTTCTCCGTGTTTTAGTCCTCGGCTGAAGTGTCCTGGCCATCTATGTTGTGGAGCGCATACAGGGCCTTCAAGCATTTTCTAATCGTTAGGTCATCTTGTGCTCCAGCCAGCGTCTTTAAGAAGGCGTCTCGTATGATGTTAGAGGAAGGGCGCGCCACCGAGTCAGACTGCTGGGTAGTCTCCGGCGCTTCTAATGCTCCTCCTCCGACTGCAGGGTCTCTTGTCTCTGGATTTCTTGTCTTCGTGTTCCTCCTGCCGCGTCCGGCGTCACCAGTTCGGACGGCGGTCCCGGCGCAGCGATTGCGCGCCTCGTGGCGGAACACGGGGCATGCTCGGGCATTGTTAGAGGGGTGCCGCCCCCCGCAATTTACGCAGGTGGCCGGTTCTTCTCTCGGGCGGTCGCAATTTGTCGCGAAGTGCGGCCCCCCGCACCTCACGCAGGCTATCGGGCGGTAGCAGTGGTGGGAGGAGTGGCGGAACTGCTGACACCGATGGCATTGTGCCAGTCCGCTCCTCCCCCGCCATGCTTCAATGGTGATCTGCATCATCAGAAGCTCTCTTGTTTCGTATATAGCCGGGATAAGGCCGGCTGTTTTCTTGAGGGAGCTGTGGAAGATGCAGCCCGGTCTTCCACTTCTCGCTTGAATTCGTCAGGTACTCTGGATAAAAGCCTTTCTCTCGTAGGGGGCTTCGGAAATCTTCTCCGGGTCGGTATTCATGGGAAGACCGCGGATTGCGATCTTTAAACTTCTCTCGGCGGGGGCGGCGTAGGTGTGCCAGCTCACCCCCGCAAGCTTCTTCAGGTAGTCTTGAATGACTTGGTGCTCTTCTAGATTCACCGGGAGGAAGCGTACTCCATCGCCGTAAGCGCGCGCGGTCGGTGTGCGCCCCAGCATGCCCGCCAGCCGCTTGAAGTGCTCTGGCCAGTTGGGCAGGCACTCCACTACGATCGGCGGGCAGCGTTCCTTGAGCGGCGCGCTCGGCAACGCGGTGCTTCCCCCAGGCATCGGTCCTCTTCTGGTAGCGGGCTTCGGTGAGGCCGCCATGGCGGCATAGGTCGTCTGCTGCGGTGTAGGCGTGGGCGTTCGGGGTTCCGTCGGCTGAATCGGCGAGGGCAAGGCTGCAGGCGCTTGCGACGCCCCAAAGCTCTCGCACGGTACTGCCGTGTGAGCGGTATGGCTCGGATCTCTCTTTCCCTCCGGCGGCGCCCCGCGGGTACAACACGCACTACGGCGAGATCCGTAGCTTGTGTGAGCGAGAGGGGAATATGCCTCTCGCTCTCCCGCTGAGGCGCTGGTGACGTCTCACGGCTCGCGGAGGGTTCCGTAGGCTGCGCGAGCGAGAGGGGCTTATGCCTCTTGCTCTCCGGTGTGTGGACCTCTGGAGATTGTGGGGGCGATCGGTGCCGTGCTGGGCTCTTGCAGACTTTCTTGTTCGCGCTTGCGTTTGCGGCGCGTGGCTTCTTCTGCGGCAAGGCGTTCTAGGTGTTCGCGCTGCACTCGCGGGATTTTAGGTGCGCAGAGCTTTCCCTCTAACGCAGTCCTCAGGGCGTTCTCGTCTTCAGGTTGGAGCTCGGTTCCGTCGGTCTCGGCCTCGCCGATGCGCAGGTACAGCGCCATCCAACGCGACAGCTGGTCCGAGAGTCCACCAGCTGAGATCAGCTGGGCGAAAGCGAGACGGTCGCTCTCGTGTTGGCCCCTTCGGAGTGCAGTCCGCCGCGCGTTGATCGCGCGCAGCACTACGGCTTTCGCCTGTTCAGGCGAGCGGGAGTCAGTGGAGGCAGGTGGTCCGGAATCAGTAGCAGGGATCGTTGTGCAAGGAGTCTCGGTGTCCGTGGGCGTGCAATGGATCGTGCGTCGTTTAGACGCGGCATCGCGTTTGGTGCGGCGCATTGTCGCGCAGAACCGGCGGATTCGCGGAAATCGTGCGTGAGTGTTCTCGAACGTTAAGACAATGCGGGCGATCCTACCCCGAGTCAAAGCACGCACGGCCTTATATGGCTGGCTACCCCTACCCCACCGTAAGGCGTGGCTTAAACTTGGCTAGATGGCGCTACTGGCGGGTGGGGTAGTTGCATGGCTTGGCTTGGCTATGGGGACACTTCCGGCGGCAGCACTAGGCATTTGTACTACTACTGTACTATTACTTCCGGCGGCAGTACCGTGGCGCGATAGATGTACTTCCGGTAGTTACAAACAAAAATTGTTTAACGGATGATTTATGGTTTTATCGTGAACGCAGTACTTTAGTAATGATGTCAGTTCCATATATTATAACTTGTCTGCTTGAACGCTATAATCTCAGAAACTACTGGACCGATTTGAAGAATTCTTTCAATGTTAGATAGCCTATTTATCAACGTTAGAGGCTATATATCATCACGCTAAGACCAATAGGAGCGGAGTATTAATGAAGAGTGTTTCAAAATCGGGTTTTGTTTTTTGGGAACTTCCGCTGTGTATTAAAGTTTGCTTAAAGTAACTGTTTCACACGGAAGAAGTCGCAGGCATAAGCTAGTAACGTAACATAACAAAACCTATACTACATTCTAGCTGAAGAATATATTTACAATTTAAAAAATAAAACAAAACGTTACGTTGTTTTCGCGCTACCTATAATAATGTTAACGGATTTTTGGCGGGATTTTGATCTGTCATGTATTGGATTTTATATTTTATTTATAATCTCGTCTAATTTGACTTTATATTTTGTAATATTAGTGGTACATTAATACGTAATATAGTCCTGTTATTGGGTTCAGTATAGTGGTTGGGAAATAATACCACGCAGTATGAATTCTGAGATTCCATAAAAACTCCCTGGAAAGTTCTAACAAGGGAGCCACCGTCTTGTTTTATTATTATTATCTACTTGGTAGTACTAATCTAGAAGATTGGTTGGAAAAAATAAATTTAGAAATGGTCGTATTAACAGACAGACAGAGACGTCGTCTTTTGCAATATGTTTGTATATTTCAATAAAGTAGTAATCATGAGTAGGCAATTTTAACATTATACAACGCACAAGCTGCGATCGACATCTGTGCTCCAAGTGGGCAATCTCTCACGTATAAATATGAAAAAAAAAGAAATGTTAATATGTCGAGCCCGGTGGAGCTTTAAAAGCCCGTCAGGCCAACAGTGAATAGTTAATAATATAAAAAGACTGTTTAAAACGTTCTATTTTTGTTCAACTAAGATACGGTCGTCGAATGCACCGCGATAGCCCTTTTAAAAAACTACATCTATAATTGTCTATGCCCCATATTTAACACTTCCGTATTTATCTATTTGAATGAAACCTGTTTTTTTCTCCGAGCTTATTGGTTTCTCATCGCCTAGGGTTGCAACATTTATGGATATATTTTATTTTGTTTTTGAATTTAATGTACTTTTTGTTCAACTAAATTTTCGCTTATGAGTATATATAATATGTAGGGAGCCACGCGTTGCTCCAGCTCAGTTATTACATGTAGAATTAAAATTATAATACAGTATTTAAGTGGCGTCCTCTAAGAGATATCTATAACAGTCGGTCCTACAGTTTTGTGTCAATAAAATAACTTAAAGCGCCATCTATTACGAGACTGATGAAACTTACAATTAATAACAATAATCAACATTGACAATCATTTAATTTGCAATTAAAAAATATTGAGATCATTAATAGAAAGACCCTGGGTGACCGAGCCTAGCTCGTTTCTTTAAAAAACATTTTCAAATTTAAAGAAACTGTTAGGTTGCCTCACAAAACTAGCATTTTGTCACATAAAAAAATATTAAAACATTTTTTTAGGCTTGCACCCGGATTTACACCCGGGGTTACACGGATTTTCGAAGCAACCAATTTCCACTTGAGCTATTTTTGTTTTGACAGCGAAAATTACCTTTATATTCTATATTTTTTCATTGCCTGAAAACTCAGTAAAAAAAGTTTTCTATGAATAAAATCTAGCTAGATCGATTTATCGTCCCCGAAACTACCTACATACTAAGTTTCACGGAAATAGATGACGTCGCTTCCGAGATCCTGAATATATACAAATATAAAAATATACAATAATTGCTCGTTTAAAGGTATTCAAAATCAAAATCAAAATTACTTTATTCAGTTTAGGCCCTAATAAGGCACTTATGAACGTCAAAAACTACAACCGGTTCGGAAACAACCCAGTTATCGAGAAGAACCGGCAAGAAACTCGATCTGGTTTATCTTTTTAATATATATAATATTTAGACTATATTACATACATGACAGAAACTTTTAATGGAGAAGAAATTTAATGGATGCACAGAGATGAGTCAATTCCAGACATCACTATCGTTCACATACTGATCCACTCTATAATAGCCTTTTGAGACCAAAACCCGCTTGACATGGCGCTTAAATTCACAATCAGGCAAATCGGTAATATCCTTTGGAATTTTGTTATAGAACCGTACACTATTTCCTAAAAAACTATTACTATTAGATTAGATATAAATTATCGTATCTCTCAAGTTACACTAAATTTATTACAATGCTTGATTAAAACTCTTGAAAGTTTTAACAAGGTGGTTACCATCTTTTTAGTACATTGATCTTGTCTCAAGGCCCTAGAGTAATACCTACTCGATGGCAGTAATAATCTGAAAGTTTGGTTGCTACAAATAAAATTAAAAAAAAAAAAAAACAAAAAACCTCTTCTTTTTTTAAGCCGTTTGAAAACTATGTAACAGTACTATTATAATGTAAATGATACGATATTCACAGGTAAATTAACGCGACAATGTGTTAAATTTAGTTGTTTGTTTGGATGATTATTAGTAACTTTGCGACAAAATTGCTCTCATTTTAAGTGAAATACTTATTTAGTTCCGCTTTGATTTAAAACTCAATGAAATGAAAAGGCGACATTAAAAAGTGACAAACATTTATATGCATAGGATTTAACGTGCGAGAGAATGAGATAGCGTATCATTTTCTGAACGTTTCATATTTACATAGTGTGAACTGCATAAATGCCTTTGTTTTTTAATTAATGAAGGCGTTACTTTGCGGAAGTATATTATCCATCCATTGGATGTTACTTTTCACTTCTGCTTTAAATTGATTGGCTGTTACTATTGCATAAGTAATTCACGGAACCAATCAACTCTATGCATAAACGTACAGTAATGTCGAACCAAGTATTCTTGTTTTTGTCTCACTCTAACGCTGCAGGGTCATATACTGACTAACATGTACCCTAATTCCTAATATTATAAGCCCATTACGAGAGTCAATCTAATTGTTGCTATTTTTTGTCAGAAAGAATCATTACAATATGTTATGGAATTAATTTGCCTAGATATCACAATGAAATTAGCTAACAGTACACCGTTCGACGTAAAAATCTTTACATATAATAGTAACTCTGGTTTCGATTAATTTAATATAGACATATCAGAGAAATTAAAATGTATAATTATATTTGTATGAATATTAGCAGGCCCGGCGGACGATATCCTGCCTTGATAATAAAAAAAAAACAAAATTCAACCGCAGCATCACGGACCGTATCCGATTGTGAATTTAAACCATTCTTGAATACATCTGATTACTCACAATTGTTTTTATCAATATCTGTCCAGCCGTTAAGGAGTTCATTCACATACACATGGACAGAAGTATTACGTATATAAAGATAAAATATTAAAAAACTACATGCTATCGTTGTTAGAATTGAAGTTCTAAATATGACTTGTGTTAAATAACTGCACATAAAACTAGATAAATCGGTATGTTTTAACTATAAAATGTGAATTAATTATGTGTAAACGGTGCAAAACACGTGTTTCGCTCGGTGCCGACCTCAACTGCGTACGTATTTACGAAAGTCATACGCATGGATTCCTTCCACCTTGGTATTCTGCCTCCGCACTAAACAAAGACTCCAAAAGCAAAGGCTAAATAATTTATTTGTTTATATCATTTATAATTCATTCCGAAGCGTGGGCAGCCATGTTCGTGTTTTATTACTACGGTTTTACTTCTCGTTCGGATGTCGATAATGTTTCGTCATTCTTAGAACCTATTAAATGGAACTGTAATTAAACGTATAACCTAAGAAATTATTATGCAATTTATCGTATATATATTTTATATAGAGTAAAATAATATCCTTGTTTAGACTATTCAAACAGACTTTGTTTCTACGTTTGTTAATATTATTACGAGAAATGATGTAAGGAAGCGGCGAGTTTTGGGGCGATAGTAGGGGCTTAATAACGGAATGACATTTGTGTACAATATTGCCAGGATTCGTTTACAGTGCCTTGTTTATGGCAAAAATTAAATTCATTTGTGTGAACTTTTAGCCATGTAGGTACTCTGTAAATAAAAAAGGGGTTTGTTCTTGTTATACGATGTTTTAATAAACCTTATTCTCCAATTATATGATATTTGTGATATTAAATTTACATTGCTGAAACTGGTTCAAATGGGAAATGATTGTTGCTATTTAAACTAGGGGCAATTAATATAAAACGTGCTTTCATTATTGATGGGAAACATCAGTAACGGCACGGCGCGGCGAAGTAGGCCGACTGTAAGTGTGGCGATTTTGAATTTTTGTATTTAATGAATACAAATATTTATGAAGTAAATGATGAAATTTTCTTGAAAAAAAATCTAATATTTAATTTTTATTATGTCAAATTTATTTCTATTTATTTATGTAAACTATCCTTTTATATATATTACCTGTATAACATAATTTCCATGTTACATACCTGCTGAATGTCTTATAAGGACTCACATTTTTTTGTATTATGTTCTCACGAGTCTTTACTTCACTAAAATAGAGACAAATTTATTATCCGCATGCGTTGTATAATTATCTTACTACTTATTTATACAGCGTTTTTAGCACTACTTATGTTATCTATATTAGTATTATAAATCAGTCAAGTTTGTGAGTTTGTGCCGTTGTAGGGGTAATCTAAGGAACTACTGGTCAGATTTGAAAAATTATTTCAGTGTTAGAGAGGTCATTTATCGAGTGAAGCTATATATTACCATGTGAAAACCAATAGGAGTGGAGCACCAATGAAGAATGTTTCGAAATCAGGGTTTCTTCTCTTTTGAGAGATTTTGCTATGTTTTAGTTCGTTAAGTGATGTTTATTGGTCTATTAACAATAATTATGAATTCTTGTCAATATGTAATGATATGATAACTGAGCCATAGCAAGATGTGGTCGGGTCACCTAGTAATTTTAATAAGAGAAAA
Source organism: Antheraea mylitta (assembly GCA_014332785.1). Taxonomy (NCBI): domain Eukaryota; kingdom Metazoa; phylum Arthropoda; class Insecta; order Lepidoptera; family Saturniidae; genus Antheraea; species Antheraea mylitta. Next base: position 5,813,037 of record JACEII010000043.1, read on the forward strand.
GAGTTATTGATAAAGATATATACTGCGCAGTAGGGAGATTTTCTATTGTTAAAGAAATGTAAATCAACTCTGTGGTAAATTAGAATAGTTACGCAGCAACACCGAGGAAATGCGCCATTCCGCGACGCGCCGCGCGCTACGTCACACCGCGGCAGTGTCCTCCCGGGTCCAGCGTTTACGTCACCAAAATAAATACAACGATGAAACACATACCGCCCGTAAACAATGAAATAACGTTAAATATAGAATAATCGATAGTTATTTATGCGGTGTTACAATAATAGTCCACGATTAATGGACAGGTGAAAGTGATGGAAGTGTTTGTAGTGTAGTGGCCTGTCGTTTTGCGCGTTTGGATATTTGAATGGTATCCCATTTAGTGTGTTGTGAACGGCGACAGTGAGGTGCAGCGTTCTGTGACCTACTTTGGAAGTGCAGCGTGACGTCAACGACAAATTTGAATGCTTCAGTAAATGAAATTGAAAAATATTATTATTACTAAAAAAAACATACATATTTTCGATCTTCCTAACAAGATCTGTTTTGAAATTTAAACGTTTTCTATGAGATATGAAATTTTGTTTCGGCAATGTATAAAAATTAACGGACTCGATAGGCAGACGTCCCGTAACAAATTTCTATAAGTTTTAAATATACTATATATATAAAAAAAAATGACCACTTTAAAAATAATACAAGCCGAAACGCTAAAAATTTGTAATGAACTTCTTCTGCGAGAAATAAAAAAAAATGAAAATAAATAAAATAGATTTGGACAACAGCGCCACCTACAGGGTCATATGTAACTAAGAATCATTGAGATGACTTCATATTAAAAAAAAAAAACGTTCAAAGCATTAAGAGCAAAATAATAAACACACTTTCACCAAAATGTTCTATATATCTACTTATTTGTGAATTTCACCAAAAAAAGCTTCCATTATTTTTTATCTATATTCTATAATCCGATTTAAGAATGTAGTTGGGAAGGTACTCGAAAAAACTCCAATGACGTATTGGTAGGTGCAATTCAAGTATGGCCCGTGAGGACCACTTAAATTTGAAGTTAAAAATATTCGTAGACCCATACTGAGGCGATAAGTAATACCTTATCTGCTTAAAATACGAAATAGAGCAAAAGTGGAAAATTATATAGTCTGTGCCCTTAGCGAAGTATTTCCTGACTTTTTTTTCTATCAAGTGTAAATTGATTACATATGAATACTACAATTAAAGCATTAGTGTTTTTGGCAGGATCTCGGAATGTCATGTAGTGAATCTAATATTTGATTCATAATCTTGTATTTTTTGACTCTACATTTTGTAATATCGGTAGTGTTTTACGTAATATAGTTCAGTTATTGTGCACAAGTGAAGTGAATCAGAAATGATACCACGGAGCATGGGTTCTGACTTGTAACAAAGGCTCCCTGAAAAGTTGTAACAAGAGGGCCACCATCTTGTTAGTTTATTGAAATGACCTCAAGAAATTTGTAATATCGTTACCTGCTCAATAATGTCAGTAATAATCTACTAAAAGAATGGTTACTAGGAATAAATTAAAACATGACTTTAAGATGTCCCTTTTTGTGAAACTTAGAATATATAAAAGAGAATATTGCAAAAAATTGCAGATGCGTCTCTCTTTGGCCGGCAGTATAGTTTGCCAGGTCAATAGCGTAGTCAGTCAAAAAGACCACAGATGACCGTTTAGTTTATGTTCCGAAGAGTTCTTGTTATCTGAAAGTGTCTACATTTCTTTCGACTGATTCTGGTTCTTCTCGATTCTAGTGGGTTGTTTGACCGAACCGGTGTTTTTTTTTCGAAATGACTACTCTATTAACCCAGCAAGGTCTTAACAGCTTCACCAGACTACGATGAACCGGTGGTAGTTTTGACGAACATAAGCGCTTTCTCCCTGCCTTAATTGATTGGTTTTTAAATGAAAAATTTAGGTGCGTTGAGCGGTATTTTTGGCATGATATAAATTTGTAATTTCGTATCATGACATGCTACGTAAGCATGACCGGCTGTATTGCGTTTCCGCGGCTTGCGTCACACTAGCGACTCCTAGTATAAGGTCCTGTGTACAGCTAATATGGATATTTTGCAGCTCATATATAATGTATATAATTTTTGCTACGAGTGTGACATATAAACACCACACTAATATTAATAATTGCAATAAACAAATTCTGAAATTTAAACATTGTCATTCACGCTACAATTAATGTGAAAATTCAAAAGAGAACAATGTTATTTTATTGTTTTGATTTTTCACGTCTATCGGCAGTTCTTATGCCCAGTCTTGACATTTTTTATTATTTGTGTAAAGTTTTATTATATAACTAGCTCTGCCTTTGGCTTCGAAATTATTTTTTTTTTTTTCGAAATGTCTACACTATTGACCCAGCAAGGTCTTAACAGCTTCACCGGACTACTAAGGCGAGCGCTTAAGGCACTCAGCCGATTTCATTATGGCAACCAGCTCAAGGGTGCACGGCACACCTCGGCTTGGCTGTTGCCTGTTGCATGCAAAATCGCGACCTATCTCAGCTAACCTAGCTAACTATTCATATGTGTATGAGTTGTTGAAACGTATATGTGTACCAAGCATACACGCCTCAACAACTCCTCCATATATTTATTATCGGAAAATTGAGAGTTTTTCAGTTCGATAAGGGAAAATTGGCTTCGAACATGTTTGTTATTTTAGTATGAAATAGTAGAGTTATAACACTAGGGATAGCATGTAAATATTATAAGTGTTAATTTTATAATAATTGACGTGCTGTAGTACCACCTAGTAGGTGTGTTACTGTAAATTGTATTGTATAAAAATGTTGTTCATTAAAAACGCTTAGTGGTCGTCCATTGATTACGCGAGGCATCTCTAAGGATTTTTGATCCCTTATCTCCGCGGTGAGTTGTAAGATTTGTCTCGACCCTTTCTCACTAATCTCATTCGAGATCTTTTAAGACTTGTATTTCGACTACAAATGCGTTGGAATTGTTAAAAAAAAATAGAATTTGCTTTAACCTATTTTGCAATTATTGCACTGAATCATATTTAATATTACTATATTACATATCGAAATATCAATATTAAATAACTTTATACCTAGAAGATTGTGTCAGATTTTAGCATATTTCAGTCTAGAAACACTTTTACTTTAATTTATCGGATTTTCTTATAATTTTACACAATTATTTAATTGAAAAAAAAAAAATAACGCTTTACTAGTCAAAACTCTGAATCCTACGTGAGATTTGGTGAGATTCAGCTTGACCATCTCTCCCGTAAGCCCCTGGCGTAATTAATGAATGCACCTTAAGTGTGTCAATTTTCTTGGTAATCAGTCACACTGTTGAACTAAAATATTATCGGTTATACTAACATACATATTCTATATTTAAAGAGTAACACGTACTAAGTCGCGGACGCATGTTAGTCTAGTTTGACCAAAACAATACGGAGAGATTTTATTCTATCGATAAACTTGGAAAAGAAAGTCTGAGGTTCGTAATATACAAGAGGTTGTGCGGGGACATAAACCGTTTTACTACAAAAAAGTTAAATACGTATTGAATACTTGCTTTAAAAGTTTGGGTACTTCGTATTAAATGCACCGCTCTCGCCGACCGCTGCTGAGGCAAGTTCGTGTTATCCTGTTTCTCAAGTCTAACCTAAGTCCTAACCTAACCTAATAAACGAGCAAGATATCGCACGTTCGGTGAGCGTAATGCATATAATACGTAAGTACCCAAACCTTTATAAAGCATGTATTCAATCCTTATTTAACTTTTAATAACACGGAGAGGCTAAACCAGCGGTTCCCAAAGTTTTAGATTTAATGTAAAAATAACAATTATATACGGTTTAGTATCACCTAGTGGTGAATTATATTGAAATTGATAGTACAGTTAACTTTTACAATAACTAGTACTAATCAACCAACTATACTAAACTATACATTTATATGTAGGTGCTTTTAAAAGTGTAGCAAATTATTTTTGTAACTTTTTTATACATTGCATAACTAATTTTATTTCTAAATATATATTGTGGGTATTTTTTTTAATTATTACCTATTCGCTAACTTGTTTCAAATGTTATACTTCTTTGACATAGGTAAAAACATGCATAAGATAACCGCCCTTCGTTGGTAACTGTGGTGCACGTCACGCACCTGTAGCCTGACGGTGAGAATCGTCTGCACATGTTTCCGTAACCCCAGCAGGTGTGGCCCTAATCCAGGGCCCCATGGAGATAAGACATATATACAACACAGATCACCCCTCATTTTAACAAATGTTAAAAAGAACTCATTATAATCTGAGCTGTTTTTCATTATAAGCGGGATATAAAATAACCATTTTGGTAGTGGTAGAGCCAAGCTGAAGCTATTATTGTTTTTTTTTGTAGTCCGGTGAAGCTGTTAAGACCTTGATGGGTCAATAGCGTAGTCACTTTGAAAAAAAAAAATTGTTTTCAGCACGAATGGGTCGGCTCGTCCGGGGAAGCACCACCCTCTCACAGAAAACCGACGTGAAGTAACCGTGCTTGCATTGTTGCGTTTCGTTCGGTTAGTGAGAGAGCCGGAGACCCACCTACCCTCCCCTTCCCCTTCCTCCTTCCCTTCTTGTCCCCCCGCCCTCCTCCCTAACACAGGCTGCCAACGCACTTGTGACTCCCCTGGTGTTGCAAGTGTCTATGGACGGTGGTGATCACTTAACATCAGGTGACCCATCTGTTCGTTTGCCTCCTATGATATAAAAAAAAAACCATATCTAGTTAACGATTGTCAATTATTCGCGACACTTGAGGACACCGATTCTCACAGTTTTTGAAGTGAGAAGTTTTTTAGGCGGTTTGAGCGGTATTTTTATGTCAGGGGATAAATTTATAATTTCGCGTCATGACGTACTGGTAAGCGTGACCGATCGATTCGCGCTTGCGTCAGAATAGCGACGTGTAGTATAAGAGCCTGTGTACAACTAATATTGATATTTTGTATTGAGATTGTGCAGCCCATTATGGTTGATGAATTAAAAAACTGTATCAAAAGTATATAGTTATTATTCGGAGTTCCAATAGATATGAAAGAGAGACTACTGATAATAATATCAATGTACAAATTATGACGTTTAAATAATTAAGACCATAATTAATATAAAAATTCAAAAGAGAACACAGTTTAAATTCTATTATTTCAAGTTTTTACTTTTGTCGGCAGTCGTTATGACTGCCTCGACTTCCTTTTTTAGAACGGACTGTACGCTATTGGCTTGATGGGTCTTGACAGCTTCGCCAATTGAATAGGGCGAGCGCTAATGGTGTTCAACCGCTTAGCAACAAGCTCAACGGTCCCAAAGTGGCCGATCCTGGGCTTGAGCTCTTGCCTTGGATGCAAAAACATAAAAATTTAATTAGCTAAACTAATCATATATACCAGGTGAAAGTATAAACATTCGCAGTATTCTAGGATATAATTATGATCTCTAAAATAATAATATCAAAACAAATATTAATAAATAACAAAGAGAACCCAAGTTAAAATTTATTCTAATATTTTCAAAAGTATAATTAAACTCAGTCGTAATGAACCTAGGTGTAATGACCGGTGCCCAAAACTGTAAGGGGTGACCCGAAGTTTATATATATATAGTATAACCTTCGATAATAAAACGGACAATAGACCCTTTTGTTTTGTCAATACAGTTCCCTTTCAAATGAAAGTGAAATCACCCGACAGTCATTGACACTGTCCTTTAACATAGACGCGTAGAGGATTGCGTATAATTTGTGTATTTTTTAGATACTTAGGTCAAATATTAAGCACCTATTATTTTCAATGATTTATGACGATAATCGAGTGCAGACTATCCTCTATAAATATTGCTACTGTCTTAACTTCCATCCTTTATACGAATTAGTAAAGCATATACGTGTACCACCTGTGTTAATTCGGCTAAGCTAAACTAACAAAGTTCGAAGAACAAGGGAATAATATAAAGCCCCTCCACTATATGTGTACCTCCCTGTGCGGTTTTCGCAGTGTTGTTCGTGAAACCGTACCTTATAAAAGCTGTCTGGATTTCGCAAATTATGTAGTTACATTTGTCATTCAGTTAAAATTCAATGTTAAATAATTCTAGCATTAAAATCTTCATAATTTTTATTCATTTAATGAATAGCTTCGTAAAATACAATCTTAAGCCTTCCATTACGTTACAGTTTAGGAACCACAGGCTTAGGCGATTGCGTCAAGGCAACATATATAGTTGTTTAAATGATTAAGTCGAGGAATTGTATATATTTATTTAGCACTACCTAATATTTGTGACTTAATATGTTTGTTATCTTAGACAATATATTTTATGAACAGAGGATAACCCATTTAAAAAAGAAATATACTTCCTTACAAAATTTCTTCGTAAATAACGTTATTCTATTAGTTTGCTCTCCTACGTTTGCACACCACACCGTTTGCCCCCACTTCACACATCACCGAAAGCGTTGTATTTATAAAAATGCTAGTTTCTTAATGCTTTACTATCTTACATATCGCATTTTTAATCAAAAATAGGAGTGACTCGAAAATTCAATCTTGTGGGAATATATTCTACTTTATTATGTTCTAATTAAATTTGTCTTAAAAATAAATGAACCACTTTAAGTCTATTCGAAAGAAGATGTAAGTAGTGTTATTGCGAGTATTACGACGAGTTATTACGACTATTTGGTCGTTGAAACAAATATCACGATTATTGTAAAAGAAATACGTTTAAATAAGTATTTAAAAAAGTTCTTAGTTAATTCAGTTTTGTATAAAATACTAGCTGACCCGTGCTCACTTCTTTGGGCGTAAATAGGTATCATTAAGCTTTACAACTTTTCTTTAGAACTCAATCATAAATCTCTCATCGCTACAGCAGCTTTCGTAAGAAATGTTTTCGTTCGATCATTTTTTGTTTGTAAATACGACTACTACAAAAAAGTCATGTCATTTTTTAGGATATAGTTATATATAGAATATGCCACTCGCAAATAAAGAGGCTTTCCGTTGGTAAAAGAATTTTCAAAATCGGTTTGGTAGATCTAGATATTACCTCCTACTACCTCGCAGACTTTACCTCTTTATAATATTACTAGCCTTTGCCCGCGACTTCGTTCGCCTGGAATAATTACTTTGGGCTAACGCTAACACGCAGCGGAAGCTCTGAAGAGGAAAAAACCCGATTTTTAAACATTCTTCATTGGTGCTCCGCTCTCATTAATATTAGTCTGTTGATAGATGGCCTATAACCATCCATGATAAATAAGCTATATAACATTGAAATAATTTTTAAAACCGGATCAGTAGTTGCTGAGATTACCCCCTACAACGCCACAACTTCACAAACTATTTAACTTTACCTCTTCATAATATTAGTATAGACTAGTATAGAACCCTAGACAATTGCAACAATTTTTTTTACGAAAATTTACATTCTTATTATATGATAGATAAGATTTTCGGAGACGTACAGACAACAGTTATATATTTTTGTAATTTTAGTTGTGTTGAAGTGGCTGTTGGATTGGACGTATTCTCTTCACAACGCGACGTAAATTTACCTTATGGTGAGAATTCGAAAAACGTAAATTTTGAATTAAAATCTTTTTATGAATTTGCATTACGTTACGTCTCTCAATAACTCCCGATGTGAGATAATCACGTTCCATTTGATACGCGGTCGTTATTGGTAACATTAGTGACGTCACATCCCGAAGCTCGACCTTCAGCTCCATAAGAAGGTTGCCCAGAGAGTTCACGGCGATTCATTACCGTTTATGTTCTGTACATATTTTAACAGCGCGGTGCCGTTCAAGTCTTACAGGCTTCATTGTTTGTTCACGATTTTATATGGTTTGAGATGTATCATTCATTCCATTGTAGCTTGATATACAGTGTAAACGTCGTGCCGTATAATGAAATACATTTTATAAAATAGAAATTGGTTTAATTTGCTCGGTGTACCACAAAACATAAATTTGTTCTGTTCCGTTTGTATAAGAAAAACTCTTTCTAACGAAATAAATGCTCGGTCCATTGAAATTCGTTATAAAGAGTTAACACTGCATTTAGAGTCCTGTCGTGTCTTGTTCCTGATTTTTTTCAGGGTGAGACAAATATGACGACATCAAAGCATAATTTTTTTGAAGCTGTATTTTCAATAGTATAATTATATCCAATCCCTGTTTTTATCCAATATGATTTTTAGATAAGTACAAATAAAAAAGCAATATAAATGAAATTAATTTTTAATTCTTGAAATTATAACATCTTAACGCTATAACGCACTATTATACCCGAACTATGGACCTTAATAGGCTACAACCTTTCTCTAACACCACAGAACCATATCCTTTCCTACCTACTACCTTTCCTAGTATTTAACGTCAACACTTTTGCTATTTCTCTCACGATCCACAATACCATAAGACATTTCATTCCCAGTCTCGATCCGTGACACTCATAATCCTTATAGTTATGAATTCAGTGTTTAATCTATACTAATATTATAAAGAGGTAAAGTTTGTGAGTTTGTAACGTTATAGAGGGTAATCTCAGGAACTACTGGTCCGATTTGAAGAATTCTTGCAATGTTATATAGCTCATTTATCGAGAATTGTTATAGGCTATATATAATCAGGCTAAGACTAATAGGAGCGGAGCACCAATGAAGAATATTTAAAAATCGAAGGTTTTTTCATCTTGAGAGCTTCCGCTGCATGTTAACTTTAGCCCAAAGTATCTATTCTACGCGAACAAAGTCGCGGGCAGAGACTAGTAATAAATATATACATTATGTATGAAACAATGTTAAATATTGTAAGTGTAACAAATCATTTCTTTTTTTAAAGGATTCTTAGACCTTTATAACAGCACAACCCATCTTTAGATATTTTATCTCATGTGCTTCGGACACAGACAGTCCGCTTGCCCCCCCGTCTCGCCGCTCGCGTACCCATGGCGTGGTATAGCTCTTGCGGTCAGACTAAAATAAATCGGTTCTATAAGATTCGCCTCCGAGTGAGACCATCAGAACAATTTACTTGCTTTGAAAATTAGACACTACGGCCACTTTACTAGTTTAAGTTCATAGTTTCGAGGAACTACATATCGATCATTTAAAAAAAGCACGTGCCTAAGACACGAGTATCTGTTATTTTCAGTACCAAACCTTATCGCAAAAGTCAGATATAAATATTCAGACATTAATCACCGCTTTTTTGCATTACATTTCCCGTGGTCCGGGTCGCCTAAAATGATATTTCTGATTTTTACAAAATATAAAGCATAAGGATTATCAGGTGATTTTGTGTGTCCTTGCAAATCGGATTACCGTATTTGACACCAGTCTGGAGCTTAGTTTATAGTAGTGTTTGTGATCCTCCATTCGCAGATCATTAATCGTATTTGTCGACCTCCCACTCATAAAAATCTTTATTGTTACCATATTCTGCCCAGTGTAACGACTTTTGCCTTGGACGACAAGGCGAAAATACTTGCCGCATATTCTGAATACCTGTATCTCATGAATAGCCGTACCAGTGAATTACATAAAGACCGATTAATGTTCAATTCTAAGCATTTTATAGCCTCAACCATTTATGTATAAAACTAGGTCAAAACGTTCTATGACATTAATTAATTAAAGGTCTTTGATATCCGATTCATTTATTTGAGGTACTGTCAAACTTGTGGATTGATTATTATCTTACTTTTCTTTTAATTCGTTTTTGTTATATTTTGAAATTGTTTAGTTATTGTTTGTATACTATCATTCCTTATTTACGAGAATAAATGAATATTTTTTTATTTTAATCGATAAAATAAAACGGATGTGGCGTAAATTTGATTTATTGGTTAATTATTTGAAGTACAATTAAAAAATATAAAATTAGTAATTAATCCGGGCAAGATACCTAGTTTCCAATTATTATCACCGGAACAAAATTGTGTTCAATGAAGTCAATTGTTTAGTATAAAAAAAACTACGCGAGACTCGCGCGTTGCTAGTGAAAGTTCTAGAATTTATTGTAGATTTTGTTGGTATGACGCGTTTGATAAAGAGAGAAAGTAGATTCCCTCGCTATTTCCTTTCAAATGCCGGTTGTAGTCGAGAGTTAAGGAAGCGTTTCACTTTTCCTGATCCAGCCCTGTTTGAAGTAACGCGTCTAAACTCGTTTCAGTTTAAACTTCAATCATCAATCTATTATTACTAGTGGGCGCCCAGTGGTCGACATTCGACCATAGTTATTTGATATTTTAAAGTTTGAACTTTATCAGGGTTCTTTTGTCAAAGGGTATGCTTCTATAATCAAAGGTTTTCATCATGGCTACTCAGTTATTTGCCATTTGCCATGATCTTTAATTATATAAACGTTTAAAAAATCTATGTGTAAATGAAAATTGAAATTAATTACACATTTGAAACAAAAATCACGTGGTAAAGCTCTCAAATTTTAAGCAAACATAACTTTACGAAAATAAAGAAATTTATCGCAACCCATGACACAATTTTCAATTAATTTTACACGACACCATGGGTGGGTGGTATTTCTGGGTGATATTGGATTAAATATAGTCTGTTCATTATCAGAAATAATGATATGCCCAGTATCATCGTTTGGAAAAATAATGGATGCACAATACAATCAAATGGTGAATCCAATAAATTCTTTTTTGTTGCTACATGAGATTGAATTGCAACATTGTAACCACGGAGGTCTGTCATGGATTACTTTTATGAATAAAATTCTTATTTTGATTATACAAAGTATTATTTGGCTCATTTTTTTTATTAGATCATCATTTAAAGTGAGTTCATCATAAAGAATAATAACCATTACAATAATAGTTGTTATATTTTATAATATCATTGTTGAATGTAGGATGAAAAATGGTAATTCGAACATAAGAGGTAAAAAATAGATACAGTCGAGCATAGCAACCTCCTTCACAACCTCTTTTGAACTTCGTAATTATTGACGGCGGTCAAAATGTCTTTTTCATTTGCATGTGTGTATATGTCGTGTAAAATTCAAGCATTAGTGTAATGTTTATTTTAATTAATTTAATGTACTTCTAATGCATTTTATATAAAATAAATAATAGCTTTCTGCACTTCTCCGCCATACAAACTTTAACTATGCCAAATTTTAAGTTCACCCGTTAACGGGAAATTGATTAAAAAGGGGTACAATTTTTTTGCTTCATGTATTAATATGTAGATATCTCAAAGGGATTAGGCAGCGTTTTCGATGAAAACTTTCCTACAATTATGGGTATATTTCAACCAATTTACACAAAGCCGTGACAAATTATATACTTGAACCTTGCTTATGAATCACTATTTCTACTGGTGAAAACCGCATGAGAATCCGTTTAGTAGTTTTTGAGTTTATCGCGAACAGACAGACGTGGCAAACGATTTTCTTATATTTTATTTATAATATATATAGTTTTTTTTAATTTGCATATAAACCTTTATTATGCGTACGCCAGCGTTGTGGAATGTGTTACCCAGCACGACTTTTTTTCAGGGCTATAACATGAGGGCTTTTCAAAAAAGGACTGAAATGCACTCCCCAAGGTCAGCAATATAACAGTAATGTCCTTGCTGTTACAGTTCTGCTTAGGCAACGGTAACCATTTACCAACACATGGGTCGCCTATCAGTTTGCTGCCCTTTGCAATTAATGTGCATATATTTATTTATGAGTTTGCACTTGTATCGTGTGCTCATAAACACATGCTAAGTTTTTTTTTATTTATCAGGTAATAAAACAAATGTAATCATAGATTTCCAGTGCTTTGCTATGAAAAGAGATAAGATTGGGTGTAATATTCATGAAAAAGTTACACCGTTTCCAAAAACAATTGTAAAGTATCTTCCATCTGGTCACAAAAAAACATAAATCGTAATAAGCCTGTACTGCGGATTGTGATGTTCGGAAATGAAATAGGCTTTAAAAACAAGGAAATAAAGTCCGGAATTCACTGCGAGGGAGTAACTGGCAGGGGTGACCTTGCCCTTCACGCTACGTAAGTCGGCCGGTCGATATTCCAGCATATAGCCGGACTAGACTTAAGTTGGGAAGTTAGCCTCTTTGTCATTCGTCTTTCAGTGTCTTATGTCTTTTTATCACAATATCTCTTAATATTAATTGATGAGTTTATTCTGTTCGTGACACTAGGGTTGGTTTTTCTGGTTGATAGAAACCAGGGTTTCTCAAATTTTTGACTCCACAAACCTCTGTCCAGATAATAGCGAACCCCTTAACTAACTAATTAACCCCTCACCTAAAGAAAATAATACAATTGAGTGTTGCAGATTTTTTTTTTTTATATCATAGGATGCAAACGAACAGACGGATCACCTGATGTTAAGTGATCACCACCGTTCATAGACACCTGCAACATCAGGGGAGTTGCAAGCGCGTTGCCAGCCTTTGTTGAGGGAGGGGGCGGGTTGGGAGGAAGGGTAGAGAAGAGGGAGGAAGGTGAGGAGAGGTGGGCCTCCGGCGCTCTCACTGACTGAACGATATGCAACAATGCAAGCACCGTTACTTCACGTGGGTGTTTCTGTGTGTCTGGTGGTAGTACCGGGTTTGGGCCGACCTATTCATGGCTCTACCACCTACAAAATGAGGTTTTTTTTCAATAAAAGGTAACAAATACAGTGCTAAAAGAAATATTGTTTTTATATTCGTGTGACAGCTGGGCTTGTTTCTTGTCGCAAATTCAGTCAATTTTTGAAGTAATTTTGGACAACTTTCATTCTATTTCGGTATCAAGTTGGTTTCTATATTTCGTGTTTATTATGACCAGGTGTGAAAACCCACTCTGACAAACTATGTCGGAGCAAAAGGACAACATTTTGCGTGAGAGTTTGAGATAATCTTCCACCATGTGCATCGCACATGCCTGCTAGTCATCAAGCTGCCATTACGTAAATGTTGTCACGAACCCCCTTAAAATCTAATGTCGAACTTCTAGAGGTTCGCGGACCCCACTTTGAGAAACCCTAATCCAAATCAGATTAAATTTCAAATGTTTGACCAACATTGACATATTATCCGCGCCGTGGAGAACATGTTTATGTTATACATTAGATCAGTGGTCATAATTTTCTGGTCAAGGGTAACATAGTACCATATGAGGTATAACTGCGGGCCGCTATAATTGATTGGATATTTGACACCATCAATAAATTGTTATATTTTTTTTAATAGCTGGTAATATTTCACGTGAAGCGGGTTACGAAAAAAAGATGCGTTTCTGAAATTCGACCATATTCAGCATAATTGGACTTTTCGGTAGGTGTTGAATGTGAATACACTAAATTTTTTTTCTGTCATGTTAAATTGTCAAGTTATGCTCTTCTAAAGGACAATTGAACAAATTTACAATGAAATCTATACTAATATTATAAAGAGGTAAAGTTTGTGAGTTTGTGACATTGTGATGTTGTGACGTTGTAGGGGATAATCTCAGGAACTACTTATCCGATTTTAATCATTCTTTCAGTTTTATATAGCTCATTCATCGAGAATGGTTATAGGCTATATATCATCACGCTAAGACAAACAGGAGCGGAACACAGATGAAAAATGTTTCAAAATCGGGATATTTTTTCCTTTTGAGAACTGCTGCGTGTTAGTGTATCTATTCCACGCGAACGAAGTCGCGGGCAGAGGCTAGTATTAAATATAGCTACTTATATAGGAGATTAATTGCTGTTTTAAAATAGAAAATTAAACAATACAACATATTATTTAAAATTTATAAAACTGGAAGTAAATTTTAGTACCTTGGACGATCTTTTTTTAATTCATTTTATATCAAAACGCACATAAAATATACTACAACTTTTAAAATGGGTTCTGCATTACTGCTGCCTTCTACTTTCATTCTAAACAAAGTCGGATTAACATGTCGAATAACATAATCTAACTTATATACATACAAATCTTAAAATATGTATGTCAATTACAAAAGAATACAAGTGAATCCTTACTTTGTTGGTTTCGTGCTTTAGACATCCTTGAAACTGGATTATTATAAGCCATATTACTACAGCGATATGGCGTATACATTGTTTACAATCTACTAATTTTGTTAAATATCCTCTATCTAGATATTTTTTTATAAATACGTTTCTTCTGTACGCGTGTATGTCACTGAACTCCTATTGAACGGCTGGACCGATTTTGATGAAATTTTGTGTGCGTATTCCACTGGATCTGAGAATGTGCTACATATACAATTAGACCCGGTATGTGGCGCTGTGGTTGAATTTTAGGATTTTTAAATTATCAAATCAGGACAACGTCCGCTAGGCCCGCTAAGAAGAATGTAAATATAACGTCTCTGTACTGTTTGAATTTTTATAACAAAAAATTGTTCCAGGTGTCTTGGAATAACTAATAGGATACGTTTCAATTGTGTCAAAATGAATCATATGCATATGAAAATCATAAAGCATACCCTCAAGTAACATTTAGACTTAATGTAATTCCTAATTACTCTATCAAAACTTATTGTAATTATAATGACGACGCGACTTAAGTAAGAGAGAAATGTAGATAATTAAACACATTCGGTGTTATTACAAAAAAGTTAAACACGTTTTGAACGCTTGCGTTAAAAAGATCTCTCAGTGAATGTTCGCCGTGTTGCTCTTTTGTCTCGCTTTGCTTAGGTTAGGTTACACTTGCGAAAAAAGGATAACGCGATCTTGCTTTGGGCGAGCGCGGTGCATTTCGTACGAAACCTTCTTTAAACCAAGTATTTAACTTTTTTGTAATAACACCGATAGAGATGATTTTATTTGCCACTGTTTTTTTTTTACATTAGCTTCCACGTGAACAGAGTCGCGGTTACAGCTAGTTTCGATATAAAAGAGAATGATATCACGAAAACTCTGCCCCGTACGAGAATGTAATACGCGATCCGCATTTCACAACATTTGGTACGGTATTTAGAGATTATAATAAATTAACGGTTACCGCAGATGCCCTCCTTATGAGACTATGATCTGTGTTGTAATATGAGATGTTAGTTGTGTGGTGTAACCGTAACATATTGCGAGATAAGCGCCGTCTCGTCGCGTTTGCTACACTGACACCATTCTATGCACAGATCATGTACTTGTTGTTCGTAATTATTATATTTCGATTAGAAATTACCTTGAGAGAGAGAAAGAGATAGCAATAATGTTTCGTCTCTTTCGGGGTTATTACAATAGCGGCAGGCTGTGATGGCCGGTTTGATACGATACAATAGTGACGATTTATAGGTAGTCCGGTGAAGCTGTGAAGGCCTAGTAAGGCCAATAGCGTAGTCAGTTCGAAAAAAAAATAAAAAATAGTGACGATTTATTTTATTTTGAAAAAAGTTAATGTAATACTGCTTTTTGGAATCTTTGGCGGGATCTTGGAATGTCGTGTAGTAGATTTTATATTTTATTTCTATTCTTGTCAGGCAATCATAACGACTGCCAACAGAAAGGAAAACTCAAAACAATGTAGTGAAAGTGTTCTCCTTAGAATTTTTTAAGGAATTATAGTCTGATTTATTTCGATTTTAGTAGGCCTTTGTCGCACGACAAGCTGTAACAGAAAAAACCGGGTGCCGATAACTGAAATACGTTGTGTTCTTATTTTAATGTAGTTACAGCAATAAAGGCTTATTTTATTTATTTATTTATTATTATTTAAATTTTATAATTATAATCAAAATTATTAACATTATTACTTTGGTTTTCACATTTATTAGCACTCAGAACAGTAATTATATACTTTTTTTGTACATTTTATGAATTAATCGAATGTATGATGGGCCGCACAAGCTCAATACAAAATATCAATATTTGACGTACACAAGCATACTATGCGTCGCTTGTCTAGGGTAAGCCGCGCAAGCGCAATATGCTTGGGCACGCTTTATTAACATGTCATGTCACGAAATCATAACTTTATCTCCTACCAAAAATATCGCTCAACGCGCCTAAAAATGTTTTCACTCCAAAAATAATTTAATTCTGTAATTAATAGTATCTGTAATGCCGATTCCGTTCCGATTTAACTTGCGACTCAGTATTGACTGAGGAAGGGAGACAAAACATTGAAAGTATACAAAAGCAGAAAAGGGATGGAATCTCAGGAAATACTGGTCTGACCGATAAAATACTTTTGCAACTAACAATATATCTATTGAGGAATGTTATCGACTATGTAACATCGCGCTACGGCGTTTAGGAGCAGAGCAATAACCATACAAAATGTAGGTCAGAAAGTATCAGGGGTGTAAGGGGTGTCGAGTAACATCTTAAGACTTGAGACACCCAAGCCAACCTCACCTGCACGTGGTGCACCCTGCTGAATAACGAACGACGCAATGGCGAAAGCGGGGTGGTAGGGTTTTACAGCCCGACTGGGTCGCAACCACCATGTATATGTCGAAAAAGCCCGTCATAGTGACTCGCTTCTGCGCGTCGCGTTTCGGGATCAGCCTGTGCATATCCAGTACCGGGTGACTTTCGTCGTTATGTCCGGCATGACAGCGACAACCGGCGATGGATAATCTGTCTCTCGATGGTTGCGGATGTTTTTGGATTGTACTATGCTTAACATCAGACCTAGTGCAGTCACTTTGTCGTGCTTAAATATAAAAAAGGTAAGGAAGGTAATACAGCGCGCCGCACGGTAGGTTCTGTTTATACAAGAGGATGGACATAAACCATTAAAATTCATATTAGGTTATCCAATACATTTTGTTTTTAACTTTTTAGTTCGTTTTTTCGCTGGTCAGTCCTGTTTTTACTTCAAAAAGGTTCTTAGTTCCATTGTTGTTGTTTTTTAATTTTTGTTACCTGTGAACTTTGTCGCTTATAAACCGATTTGGTAAATTATTTTTAATTTAAAAGGAGGTATTTTCAAGCTACCATATCACTTTAAATAGCACCGGATAATGGATTTCTAGGATACATCAGGAAAGTCCTGAAAATCGTATAGTAGGTAAATATACTATGACTTATCTTAGACTTTTTTTTTCGAACTGACTAGCTATTGTCCTAGCAAGGCCTTAACAGCTTCCCCGGACTACACAATCTTAGACTAGTTGGATTAACCTATGGTTAAGGTCGTTCTGGTGCATTTTTTTTTTAAGTAGATGTTTTATTTTACTTGGTTTTATTGAAATTAAATCTCCTTTACCATCACGGGGAAAAAACATGACGCCGTAGCGCAACCGTATTTATTGTATGTGGTCGTTATGCGCACCGACAGAGACGTTGGTTCGAATCCAACCGGTCACCCTTTTTATTTTTTTAAAGAAGCGTAGGGTTATGAGATATCGCGTACAATTTTGGATATCTGTCTGCTATATATAACACGAAGAAAACCAAAATCTATTAAGAATTTCATTAACTACAAATTTTTGTTTTGCATAGGTTACGTAAGTTTATATATTCTGTTTTAATAATGATACGCTAATACGTACGTACTTAATTGCGTTGCATGTTTTGCATTAGAATTATTTGAATGATTTAGGGGAGAGTGGCGGAATTGGGAACACTTAACTTTAAACGCTAAAAATAATAGAAAAAAGTTATAAACTAAATCAAATTTTATTGCTACATGAACTTAAGTTATTTATGTACTTAGTAGTCATAAAATGTTATTTTAAATTTACGTTTTAATAAAAATATAATCTAAAACAAAAAACATTGCCGTTCCTGTTTACCCGATAAGCTATGGGGTAATTGAGATCATCCCGTGGGGGAAATGGGAACAGTATAAGGTAATTAAGAAAGACGTTTTATCTATCTTTCGTACGTAATTACGAGGCATCTGAAATAATTTGTAAAGTTTATATATTTTTACACAATCAGCCAGCATTACTATGGGTAATTAGGATAGTAAGGGGTAATTGGGAACGTTCCAAATTATCCACCTAATGCCGTTCCCAATTACCCGAATCAGTCAATATACATAAAAATTGTCGCCACTCTCAAAAGCATTTTTATTAACTTTAATCTATGTTGCATTTGAAAACAGATAATGCGTGTATGATACGAGCAAAAACACAATACCTTTGAACTCCAAAATATGATACTTACATGTGTTATAACTGATGACAAAAATGATATCAAAAATACAAACATAATTGTTCGACTTACAGTTCGACTAGTCCGTCCTTTCAATCCCACTTTCGCATATGCAATGAATGTATTCAGCCGTAGAATAGGTTCGCGACAGTGTAGTACGGGGAGATGTACTATTTATCAAACTGTTCCCATTTACCCGTCTTTCTCAATTACCCCACTCTCCCCTAAATGTTTCTTAATTTTTTTTTTGTCATATAGGAGGCAAACGGACATGCGGGTCACCTGTTGGTAAGCGATCACCGCCGTCCATAGACACTAGCAACCCCAGAGGAATCGCAAGTGCGTTGCCAGCCTGTGTTTGGGGGAATGGAGAGAAAGGGGGAGGGAAGGAATAGGAGAGTGGAAGGGAGGGGAGATGGGTCTCCGACGCTCTCACTGACCGAACGAAACGCAACAATGTAAGCACTGTTACTTCACGTCGGTTTTCTGTGAGATATAGTATTAGTAGAGACATAGTATATAATAATAGGAATCAATTAAGAAATTCTATTTGTTTGACGAGTTTCAGCTTATTTTTTATGCCATCGTAGCTCTACTGGAGAATTAGGCGCGGTGAGCTGTATTTTTTTGGCAAGAAATAAATTTCTGTTTTCGCGGCATGACATGGTAGTAAGCGTGACCGTCGTATTGTGTTTGAGCGGTTTGCGTCAGACTAGCGACGCGTAGTATAGTGGCCAGTCTACATCTAATATTATTAATATTTTGTACTGAGCATGTGCAGCCCATTATATGATTAACTAGCTACTGCTCGCGACTTTGTCGGCGGGGAATAATTATTTTGGGTTAACACTAACACGCAGCGGAAGCTCTCGAAAGGCAAAAGTACCCGAATTTGAAACATTCTTCATTGATGTTCCGCTCCTATTGGTCTTAGCGTAATGATATATTTGCTATAACTTTTCTTGATAAATGAGATATCTAACACCTTTATCTTTTGCAAATCAGACCATTATTTCCGGAGATTACCCCCTACAACGTCACAAACTCACAAACTTTACCTCTTTATAATATTAGTAAAAATTACTCCAATTGTATAAAATGTGTATAAATATTATTGAATTGCCAATATATGTGAAAGAGAGACTTATGATAATAATTTCAATTTACAAATTATGAATTTAAATTATTCACGCCATAATTAATTTGAAAATCCAAAAAAGAACTTCATTGTTTTGAGTTTACACTTCTGTCGACAGGACTTATGATTGCCTCGATTTTTTTTTTCTCGAGATCGACTCAAAAAGAACTCGCGATCGACCCTTTGAGTACCTCGTTATATGGGGGTCATGTCTCGCATACCCGCACGCCTAAATTCGACAATGTCTCCCGTTTTAGTACGCTTCAAGCGTCCCGAGTAATGACTGCGGTGAATATGGACCTGTCCAAATATTTTGGTTGCACCGTTAGATGTAAGCATTTGCAACGGATATGACTTCCGTTATAGATTATGCGACTAAATGCAGCGGGCATTTCCGATCATTCACTGAGTTTAAGTTTTCTTCAACGCAGTACAAATTCCTATCAAGACTTGTGCTGTTGTTATGCTAAACGAAACCTTATGTAGACAGTCGTAGAGTTTAATTTATATTGGTTCATAATTTAATATACTACCTGATACCCCAGTCATCGCCTGCATCGTTACTATCTTAACAACATATGTATACTATCTATATTAATATTATAAATCTGAAGAGTTTGTTTGCATGAACGTGGTAACCTCAGGAACTACTGGTTCAATTTCAAAAATTTTTTTCAGTGTTACCTACTCATTTATCGAGGAAGGCTATATATCACATATCTCATTACGCTAAGACCAATAGGAGCGGGGCACCAATGAAAAACGTTTCAAAATCCTTATTTTTTTTCTTTTGTCAGTTTTCGCAGCATGTTAGCCTTATTCCAAAGTAACTTCAACGCGAACGAAGTCGTGGGCAGAAGCTAGTTTTATATATAGGGAAAAACTTGTTGTTGGAAAAGAAAATTTAAGGTAAAAATACGCCTTTTTTACAAAATTACTCTATAAACAATATCATCCGTTTGGTCTTCAGTACAAATGCAACACAACTTCATACATTGCTCAATGCTATATAGGAGTTGTTGAGGCACGCATTCTTGGTACACGTGCATGCATAACTCATATACGTATATCTAGATAGCTTAGGTTATCTCAGATAGGTCGCGATTTTTGTGCAAAACAAGCGACAGCCCAAGCCGAGGTGTGCCGTGCACCCTTGAGTTAGTCGGCCAAGCATCCCAAATCGGCTGAGTGCCTCCAGCGTTCGCCTCAATAGTTCGGTGAAGCTGTGAAAACCATTCCAGGTCAACAGCGTTTACTTTCACAAAAAAAAAAAAAAATATATATAGTGTTTATAATAATCGTATTTTTTTTAAATTGTAATAAATCTATATTAAATCAAGACTTGATATTTTTTTTAAATGAAAACCCACGGTGCTATTCCAAAAAAGTTAAATACATATTAAATACTTGCTTTAAAAGGTTTCGTACTAAATGCACCGCGGTCGTCCGAAGCAAGTATGCGGTATCCTTTTTTCGCAAGTCTAACCTATCTTAACCGAAGCGAGACAAAAGAGCAAAATGGCGAACATTCACATTCAGCGAGCGCAGTGCATTTAAAACTTAACCTTTTTAAAACAAATATTCAATGCGTATTTAACTTCTTCACCCCCAGTGTTTAAATTTAAAACTAAAAAAATATGAACGTTTTTTATTCAAGAGTCATGATTTTAATCAAATTAAGACTAAATGTTACGCGAAGATAAGCTTTATAATTTTCTTAGTTTTTTAATCATAAATCTATTTTAGTAGGGACGCTCGCGCACACAAACGGATAAATAAAATTTTCTAAAAATTGTTTAAATAAATATTTATAACTAACCTCTACCCGCGACTTCGTTCGCGTGGAATAGATACACTAACGCCAACACTAACACGCAGCAGTTCTCAAAAGGAAAAAACATCCCGATTTTGAAATATTTTTCATCTGTGCTCCGCTCCTATTGATCTTAGCGTGATGATATATCGCCTATAACCATTCTCGATGAATAAGCTATATAACATTGAATTATTCAAATCGGACCAGTAGTTCCTGAGATTATCCTCTACAACGTCATAACATCACAAACTCACAAACTTTACCTCTTTATAATATTGGTATAGATTACTTATTATTATGATCGTGGCGTTGCATTTATATTGCCGTTAGAAAAACTCTTATCGCGTATAACAATACGAGTGATTTTAATTTCCGTTTATCCTATAAAAAATGTATACATATTTTTAATATTACATACCGTGTCTAATGTAATTTGTAAGTCATTTTATGTCCTTGCATTGTTAGCTTATAGTGGTGACGTTTCCGAGAAATTTCCTGAAGCATTCTTTATTTCACTAAACAGGCTCTTTTGGTTTGATAAAACAACGAAGAAATTAGCAAATTGGAAAGACTACATCTATTTTTTTCTATATTTTTACATTTATATTTAACTATAAAGTAATATCAGTGATATAAAAAAAGAAGTCGGTATACATTACACTCTGGAAGTCAACACCGGAATGACTATGAAAGTACAAAACGTCAATGGAAATCGCGTCAATAACGCGGAGCCGCCGCGATCGACTGCCTACTATTACGCAGACCTCGAGAAAATCAAAAGAAAGAACCAAGAGAACAACTGCCCCCAACATCAGGACGTCCATAACGAAGAACTGAGTGAGTATGTCGAATCGAATGAGGTAGTGAACGATAGCCCAGTTGTTGAAGTCCCTCCATTCCGGGACCGAGTCCGGCAAAGGAGCCTACCCGAATACAACACACCGGAGAACTGCAGGAAAGTTCCAGAAGAAACTTATTCCACCGCTGGAACGTTCCCGATGCCGGAGCCGAAAGAAAAGGAGCCGCTGTTGGCGGAACTTGAGATCGTCGGACGGCTTCCGTTGACGCAACTGGACAGCTCGTCCGGTGTGAGAAGGAGCCGCAGCTGGTACCTATGTTGTCCAAATATCGGTGACGACGAGATGTCTAGGGAATCGTCGTGGCGGTACTCCAGCTTGAGGACGGTTACTGCTCCACCCTTACCTGGACAGAACGGAATGCATGTTATGGTAGGTTTTATAACATTCTAACTTAATGACAATCCCTTTCAAGTTTTTCAGAGATTTCGATAGAAAATTGATTAGGTAGAAGCTATTTACATCTGAATGGGATACGTTTTATGTGAAGCACTGAGAACTCGCTTGCTTGCTGGCGTAATTATGAAAGTATAACCACCAGATGTCCTATGATTATAAGAAGTAACTCTGGTTGCAAAGATTTTGTGAGATTATATTGATTGCCAAATAATTTTATAGATGCACGTCGACATGAATTATTAAGCATATTAGCATATCGTACGGTAGTACATTTCTACTCACCCCTTATTCAAATATTTCGACTTGTTAATCAACTCTTGATACAGCTCCTACTAGTCGATTTGTTTGCTGGTGAGTGGAAAGAACTGTATGTTACTTTTAAGACTATTTGTGAGAAGTTGGAATGACTGGAGTGTTTTTACTGTTTAGTATAATGTTAATACATATATTTTCTTCTTGTTTTATAATTTATTTATTTTGTATCATTGGAGGTCAACGAACATATGATCATCACCTTCCATAGACACTAGCAACACCATGTGAGTTGCAAGAGCGTTGCCAACCTGCTTGGGGGGTAGAGAGAAGAGTGAGAGGAGGAACGGGCGGAGGGGGAGAGGAGATGGGAGGTGGGCCTCCGGTGCTCTCACTAACCGAACGAAACGCAATAATGCAAACACTGTTACTTCAAGTCGGTTTTCTATGAGCGGGTGGTACTACCCTGGACGAGCCGACCCATTCATAATGAAATCAGCAATAGCTTTAGCGTGACTCTACCACATATGTATATTTTTTTACGTAGCATAGATGTATCCGTTTAACTATGTAAATAAATAAATGAAGGATTGTGAAGTACACGGACACGCAACTAACTTTATGGTGATATCTCGAAAATCTCTCGGGATCATCGTAATTATTTGATTTAGACGTATCTCTGGATGCCCTGTAGTTTATTTCCAATTCAAGTGGTACTATACTTGTTATACAACTCTTTTATTCTACCCTGAACGTCTATAGTCCAAGAACTTCATCTGCGGTCGTCCTACGGTGCGCTAGACGTTGGTGGGGACTTGGTACTCTTTATGTTACGGGGACGGATCATGTAGCGAGGAAGGGAAAACGACGAGATATCAACCCAACTTATGTCTGTTGTAATCCAGGGTGGACAAGGACGAACTTATTTACCTATAGAGTGTTTTTTATCGAATAACCGTGTACATAATATGATTTCTCGAAAACAACATTTCAGAAATCGTTTTAGTTACTAAATTATTTACGCACGTAAATATTTCAATCCCCTATTTAGGGATTAAATTTTGGATTTTTTTTTCTTATTATGTACTTATGTTCTATAAGGAACTCCTTTGCAAAATATAGTTCTAGATTTAGCCTTAAAGGGAAGATGGCCAAAAGATTGATTAAAATCATAACTGATATTAAAAGTTTACAAATTAAAAGGTGTATGACGTCATGTACAGATGTGGGTGTTACACATAAGCAAGCAATGGAAAGAAACCACATTAGTAACTACGTTCCCTCTCCAGGTAGCGACGCAGAGCAGCGGTCGTGATGATCTCGCCGCCCTCCGGGCTGAGAGAGACGCACTAGCACGAGCCTTAGCTGCGGAGAGACAGAGAGCTGCTACTGCGGCTCGAGCACACGACGCCCGCCTGGCAGAACTCCACGGGGTCATCGCTGAGCTGGTCAGGAGGCGGGCACATGACAAACACGCAGGAGCTATACCTGAGGAAGAAGTCTCTGGTAAGGAAGGCTTTCCTGTAAGAAAATATCAGTGTCTTTGTAATACTTTTAAGTTAGGACTTCTGTAGTGCATCTATAGCTACTGAAGATCGGAAATCAGTTACAGTTTCTGCTAGCAAGTGTGAACAGTCGTTTCCATGAGACATTATTGTGGGACACGTTTAGTTTGGATTTTTTTTAAACAGCTTATTGTCGCCTGATACGGGTTACGTCCTAAGGAGTTTTACTTCGAGACTTCTAAAACAACGCTGATACTCAGGCAGCTGTTGAGACCATAGCTGTTAACTATTTTCTACTATTAATCTTCATAGTTGTTCTTGAAACAAGCAGACGAATACTGGCTGCATAAATTAATCGAATTTTGTACTTCTACATTTTAATCTAAAAATTAATTATAGGTATCCTGCGAAGCTGCTGTTACATGTTAATGATATGTGTAGTCATCTTGCGCAAAAGGTTTCCTCTTATAATGGTTCAAAATTGTTATAGATGAGTGTGAATCAACTACTCAGCCAGCCGGAGAGTTGGATAATGATGCAGATAGATCCAGAACTGAACAAGTAAGTCCTACGTGTTATTTGCATTCTACTTTAACATCTGATGTATTGGAACAAATTACATTTAGCAGTTTTGAATACAATAAAGAACAAGTAGAAGGTCGCGTGCTAACTTATTGACAGAGTACATGTGATTTGGAGTGACGTAAATCATGCAAGACCAATTTAAAAGCACGCGTTAACGTTATTCTCTTATTGGTTTGCGTGCATCGACCAATCAAATTTAATTTAATAAATCAAAATTAAATTTCCTCCTTTCTTCAATTAGCCCATATCAGTCCGTCAGCGTCTTCAGTTATATTTATAGTGAGCTTTAAAATTGTGAATGGGGGAAATTTTGTGTGGCGATGCTGTTTTGACGGTGAACACTGTATCGGTTAGAGTGTTGAAAAACTCTAGTTCTCATCCAATAACCAAAGATAAGCAACGGTGGGTGTGCTCGGTACTTGATTTGTGTGAAGTTGGCTTTTTGTTACTTTTTTTAATCATGTTGTCTCCCTTTTTATTCTACGTATCATTGTTTAATTTTTTTCTTCATTCGTTATTTGATTCGACTCAGTTACACTAAGTTTCTTCGAATTAGGAACTATACTGTTTAATACGTATTTTCAGAATGACTCATCATCCCTAGTCAGTCCCGAGGAGCTGCCAACTCCTCAAGAGCCCAAAGTAGATCCTGTAGACGATACGACGGAAGTAAATGTTGATGACCCCCACTCCAGGTATTTATCGTGACTTTATAAGTGCTTGTTGTTTGAATACAACAGTTAACATAATTACAGATATTTCGAGTGAAACTCTAGTGTCTGATACCGTAACTGGTCTATTTAGAATTGATATAAATTTGTAATGAACTGTTTCAGAGGTGATAACCCTCGAGTGGAAGTGACTCCGGCGCAGAGTGGGCCCATCACTGAGAACTGTGACACCAGCCTCAATTTATCAGAACGAGATTCGGAGATATGTCTCAGCACTGCCAGGTTTGTGTGATTCTGCTAGTATTCAGGTGTTTACAAAATGGAACTACGTAGAAGAAAGTATCCAGGTATTATCAATTGGCTTACACCGTTCTAAGTTCGCTGTATATAGTGTATTGTCAAGGTATATTCTGCTAGTGGATCAAACATGACTGAGTCTGACAGAGGACCAGCGTTACGTAGCTAATAGACGCCTTCGGCATTCATACCAAAATAAAAAAAGGACTTCCAAGAGGATGACATTTTTAGAAATTTTAGAAAACCCATTTTTTGTACGTTTTTGGGAATCAATTGGAAATAGTCTGTTGCTTTGAGGAGCCTCCTGGTCCTGGCAGAATAGCTAGAAGAGGTTTCATAGAGGTTCCATCAGAAACAGTTTCCGCTCACTCCGCCTCTGTCGAAATCAAACTTTAGCAAAGTGGGATAGTGGTTTGATAGGCTGAAACCGATACTTTGGTATCCCCAGATGTTGTCAGTTTGCTCGGCAAGTTCACGGGAGCGTCGACAGCTGCGACAGGCAGTACGGCTCAGCCGAGTCCCGACTCTACACTTCTTCTGCAGGTCTGATATTAAATTTTTTTTTATAAATTCGTTTTCTTAATGAATTTTTTCATCAAGCCTAAAGAGTCTCATCTATAATAATCTCGTTAAGATTCAAAAACGTCTCTAAAATTTGAACAATCACGATTAAAAATATTCGTAATATATTATGTCCTGTCCTGTGTTGAAAATAATTCTTCCTTAGATATCCACTGTCTTGGGGAGTCGAACGGTATGGTGTCAGACTTTTACTGGACAAAAAAACCGCGTTCATCCCATCTCATCATATTCCATATCCCGACTAGTCCAGTTCTGTCTCGCCCCGTCTAGTCCTGTTCTCCTCTACTCTGCTCTGTCCTATTCTACTCCGTGTGTTTTTTGTCAAAGACACCGACTCTTTAGTCTATTTTAAAAACGATCTATATTTTCAAAGATTATTCGAAATTTAGCTTAGTATATGTTAAATTAACCTTGTCCGTCTGTTTTTTACTTCCTGATGATTGAACTTTTGAACCGAACATGATCAAATTGGGAATGTAAGCTTTTTTTTTATATCATAGGCGGCAAACGAATGAACGGTCACCTGATGTTAAGTAATCACCACCGTTCATAGACACTAGCAATACCAGGGGAGTCGTAAGTGCGTTGCCAGCTTGTATTTGGAGGAAATGGGGTAAGGGAGATGGGAGGGGAGGGGAAGTGGGTTTCCGGCGCCCTCACTGACCGAACGAAACGCAACAATTCAAGCACCGTTATTTCACGTCGGTTTCCTGTTAGAGGGTGGTACTACCCCGGGCGAGCCGACCTTATCGACTTTCATGTCGCATATACCGGAAAATTCACAGTTAAAATCAAGGGAGAATCTTAGTTTTTTTTTAATGGAAAATTGACGAATGTTACGTTTCAGAGCGCTGCGAATCGAGACAAGCGAAAGTTGCGTCCAGAGTGAAACTCAGAAGAACTGAAGAGACTGACTCTAATAACCATCTCAGCAATGAAGAGGTCAGTTATATATGTACAAATTGAGTATATAGAAACAAAAAAATCAATTACCAGAAGTATGTGTTTAAGCTCTTTTATGTAATACTGCTAGTCTTTAATATATGGCGCTGTATCAAAGTTAGTAAGAGTTAAATCGCGATGTCAAAATCATTTACTGAATAATTACCTCCCGAGGAATTCAAAAATATATTGTCAGTAGTCCGGTGAAGCTGTAAAGGCCAAAAAATAAAGGCCAATAGCGTAGTCAGTTCGAGAAAAAAAAAATATATATTGTCTTACTTTGATAAAGTGGTGCATTATATACGAGATATATAGTCATGTAAAAAGCATGTTTAGACACAAGAGAGATTTTTAAATCAATTTGAATGATGGTGTGTTTCAGTCGTGGTGCGCAGACGCAGCCGAGAAGCTGGCGCTCGACGTCTGCGCTCAGGCTGATCTCCGCGAGGCGCTCGTCGCAGCCTCTAACGATGGTAACGTCCACTCACTCCCAACCACCACCCACTCACTCCCAACCACCACCCACT
>JACEII010000043.1:5840782-5882709 GCA_014332785.1 Antheraea mylitta
CACTCACTCCCAACCACCACCCACTCACTCCCAACCACCACCCACTCGCTCCCAACCACCACCCA
The DNA here is from genome assembly GCA_014332785.1 of Antheraea mylitta. Classification (NCBI taxonomy): domain Eukaryota; kingdom Metazoa; phylum Arthropoda; class Insecta; order Lepidoptera; family Saturniidae; genus Antheraea; species Antheraea mylitta. Next base: position 5,840,848 of record JACEII010000043.1, read on the forward strand.
CTCACTCCCAACCACCACCCACTAACTCCCAACCACAGTCCACTCACTCCAAATCACCGCCCACGCACTCGCAACCACCAGCCACTTACTCCCAACCAACACCTACTCACTCCTAAACCGCACACGTAACTACTTGGAGACTAGTTAAACACAAGAATAACGAAGTACATAATATGTGATGATATCACATAACACTGGTGACAAATATATCACATATGTTATTTAAATAACAATGAATGGCATATTTACTCTCCTAAGAAATAAGATACTAGACTATATTTAAAGATCAATGATTGATATGACACCATTAGATGCCGTCAGGAAGGGACACGTCCTTTTCTAAATGGTCACTCAAAATATGTTGTTCAATTTGGCAACATGGAAATCCTCCACGTTAATTATTATTATTCGATAAAATCGTGTATTTAAATCAATATGAAGTTCCGCAATCTATTAAAAGTAGTTAACACGAAAGGTTTTGATTTATCTTGAAGTTTTTTTTTAATGTTTAACGCCTAAACATGTTCTTTTATTAATTTTGTTTCTGGCAACCAATCATCTAGGTTATTACTGCCATTGTGGTGTCTCAGAATTCATGTACCGTGGTATTGTTTCCCGTCCACTTGTGCACAATAACCGGACCATATTACGTAAAACATATGTTACAAAAAAATATATAGTTAAGGACGCGCTCTCAAAAAAACTCCATTTTCATTGTTTTTCGGCAAGAATTACAACAAAACTACTAAACTTTGGTAAACATAATGACTAACTACAGATACATTGAACCTTTAACAATGTGGTACGGATGATTGTTTTTTAAAACGAATAAGTTTTCATTTATAATAGTCAATTCTCCGTAGTCTCCTCGCGCAAAACAGCCTGATTTTCGGTATCAAAATCACAGTAATGTTACGGTTTTCTTAATTTAAAAAAATACCTGATTATGCTACATATAATCAAGTTTAAATAACATGAAATAAAATCGACGTTATGTATACTACATTTGAGAAAAAAAATATTTCGTTATGAACAAAATTTCACCATTTTATGTTAATTATGTAGACTTTAACTCCTATGGAATAAGGTTCAGTTTATTTCTTTATTTAGAGTCGATTGACATAAAAGTATGAAAGAAGGATTCACATCATGTTTAGACCGCGTTCTGGCGCCATACGGTGAGGACGTTTACGTCGTTTTGCACTCGACTGGTAAAAAATAAATCGCTGTAGAAATACGTATACACTTCACAAAACGTTTTGATCATTTCGAAATACTAACCAACTTTTTATAGTGGTTTACATTTCTAGTAGTAAGAGACACTTTAGTTTTTATTACGTTAGTTCTTTTTATATTTTATGTTTTGAGGTACTGTTGTGGAACTTCTTGACGGGTAGAAATACATATGTCGTCTTTGTAGTCCTCTTGTTAGTAGTGACGAGAGCTTACCACAGGACTTAACAAAATGATCTGATGACGACCCACTTCAAAAACTGTTATGGAAGTCATTGATGGATAGAGACAAATATGTCTTGTTTGTACTCCTTTCATTAGGTAATAACAAAATGGCCTCATAATGGACTCTTAGAAACGTGTAGGGAGCTCTTTCATGGGTAGAAATATATATGTCGTTTTCGCATTCTCTTTATTAATTTTTATTATCTATTCAGAATATATATAATAATATCATAAACACGCTGCAGAATTTACAAACACATGTAATCTTTCAAAAGAATCAAATATAAGGCCTATTCTTTATAAGAACATGATCTCTCAAGTCTTGTTTATAATGAAGCGAATCATTTGGTGAAAAGTGTATCTTAGCTAGAGATGCAAAGTTTGTCGGTGGAATTAGGGTTCGTTTTACACAAAGGCCGTCATATGCTGCCCGTTGTACTATCGGTATTACAACTTACAATTCAGGTGTTTTGTGGTATGTTGTTCACAGAATTATTTTTGATATAGAAGTAAACGCTAAGTTAAAAATTCTCCTATCTAAATCTCTGAGCACATACTCATGTTTGTAGCTAATATCTATATGTACTAAAATTCAGTTATCACGATATAGCCACTTGTCTAGCCCATGAGGAATTAAACATTAATAAGACACTATGATACTTTTCAGCATAAACTCTATATTTCTAGTTACTCTATGCTATACAAAAATTTTGGTATCACGACAAAATGCAGCTAGCGCATCTACACATGAGAAATGAAACTTTCGTCAGATAGAGTGAGACTAAACGTCTGAACCCAGACCTGATGTTTGTAGCTACTATGAATACTAAAGTTCAATTATCATGATACAGCTACTCATCTGATCTATAAAATGAAACGTTGATCTGACTCTATGAGACTAGACCACTGATCGCAAAGTTGAGGTTTCTAGTGATTATCAGTACCAAAATTCTGTTATCATGATACAGCTACTCACTTGGTCTATGAGAAATTATATTCTTATCTGATACGACAAGACTCAATTTCGGAGCGCAAACTTCATGTGTATAGCTATTATTAATATTAAAAAAAATATCACGAAATAGCTCTCATCTGGTCCTAAGATATGAAACATTTAGCTGACACTAAGCCTTTGAGTGCAAACTCAATGTTTCTAACTATTAGTACTATACTAAGATTATCATAAATACTGTTTTCACCAAACTTTAAAAAATTGAAACCTTGCTCCTACACTAGGAGACTAAACATCTAAACACAACTTGATGTTTCTAGCTATTACCTAAACTATGATCCAGTTACCACAATACGATTCTTCATGAAAATGTTGAGAAATTAAGCCTTGATCGGGCACAAAGGGGCTAAATATTTGAACACAAATTCAATGTTTCTGTCTATTGTCTTTTCAGTTGTTATTAATGGTAAATATGAAATATAATTTGTCGTGAATTATCATTCGTGATATAGACCGTGACTGTTTAAAGAGTGACAACCTTTAATTGTGTGATAATTCATTGTCACATTTAACATATAAAACAATAATATCAAAACAAATACTTATAAATAACAAAGAGAATCTAAGTTTAAGTTTATTCTAAGACTCACAAAAGTATGGGTACAAATTTAAACGAACCTAGGTTGAATGACCGGTGACAAAACCTGCGAGCGGCGACCCTGAGTTTATAACCTTCGATAACAGAACGGGCAATAAACTCTTCTGTTTCTTCCAAATTCGAAAATTTATCCTTTGTTAGATGGTTGGCTTTACTTTGTAAGGATCGGGTAAATAATACACTGGAGGCTGAATTATATATATGAACTGAAGTATATAAATTAGTAATATGCTATAATAAATGCAGTATTCAATTAGCCTCCAGTGTATCATTTATCCTTACATGGCGACTCTGCCAGCGCCGTAACGTGGGATGTGTTTATATTCCGTTTCCCTAAACGGTATCTCTGGTGACTATGCAGCGGGACAAAGATAAAATATACTGTCCGCACTTGAAGGAATCAATATCGCTAGTTATAAAATTCTTTATAAAAATGGGCACCACTAACACTAAGGAAGAAGTAATTGTACAACATAACGCAGCTGAAGGAAATAACATTGCGGATTGTAATGCAATTAGGCGAGACAGGTTGCAGTTTTCTAAATGGAGAAGAAGAACCTATCGAGAAGGAATGTTAAGAGCGGATAAAAGGAGCCACGGAAAGGAGACTGATGACATCATTTGACGTCCTACGAGTCCCATTTTTAAAAATAGCAGTACGCGGATATGATTTGTATTTTAATTTATATACTCCCTCACAACGTTTACTACACTCGATGGTCATCTAGATAATTAGGTTAAATATTAGGCACATATTTTTTGATTGATTTAGAACGAGAATCCAGTACTGAGTATTTCGTAAAAATATTGCTAATGAGTAACCAGTCACTCAGTGTAACAGTTATAATAAGGTATATTTTACGTTGTTTGTAGTTATATTGAAGCATCTGATATAGGCATGTAAGTTGAATGCGTGTGTTGTGTGTGTACACAGAGTGCGCGGTGCGTGCGTCGGCGAGTGCGTGCGTGGTGCGCGCGCGCTGTGCTCGCCTGCAGGCCGACTGCCGCGTGCTGCGCTGCGCACTCGACCGCGCCACCGACACCGCACACCGGTACCTCACTACATCTTTTTTTTTAATTATGGGATTAAGTAATAGTGGTAAAAAAAAAACAAAAGTGAAGCAATATAAACGGGTCAGTTCGCATGAAGAAAGTTGATCAATTGGCATATTAGTGTAGTGTTAGTAAAATAGAAGTGATATATTAGAATGTGTGTGTTGGTCAGCATGTCCGTGTGGAGCGCGGCGCAGGAGTCGTCGTGCGTGGCGGTCTGCGCGGCGCTCAGAGCCGCCGACCGCGCGCTCGAGGCCTACGACGTGCTGCTCGCGCTCGCCGAGACTGCGCACGCGCACGCGCACCACGAACAGGTACGCACGCACCGCACCGCACCGCACCGCACTCACCAACACACACGCACGCACCGTACTCACCAACACGTACCCACGCACGCACCTCGCTCACCGACACCTCGGTCCGCGCGGCGCTCAGAGCCGCCGACCGCGCGCTCGAGGCCTACGACGTGCTGCTCGCGCTCGCCGAGACTGCGCACGCGCACGCGCACCACGAACAGGTACGCACGCACCGCACTACACTCACCAACACACACGCACGCACACACCGTACTCACCAACACGTATCCACGCACGCACCTCGCTCACCAACGCGTACACACACATGCACATTCCTCACTAAGAGGTACGCACGCACGTGTTAGCATAATAGTATATATATAGGTACATATAATAAAGATAATGTTATTATAAACATAGATGATTAAACGCTTGTATAGAATCTGCGCTCTATCCCTCTATACATATATATATATATAACTTTCAGAAGTATAGCTACAAACGTGGAAATAAAATAATGCACCTAAGTGCTATGAACAGTGCCAAAAGCTAGGTTAATAAACAACCTGAGCTAATAATTTTCGTCGTTGTTTTGTTCCTGGCGTTCCCACGTTCCATTTCAAGTGGAAGTGAAATCACCCGTCAACGGTCATCGACACTTTGCTTTAACATAAACACATAGAGAATTGTGTATAATTTTTGTATGTTTTTATATAATCAGATCAAATATTAAGCACGTAGTTTTTTAAGAGATTAAGAAAGAGAATCGAGTGCAGATTGTCCTCCAGAAATATTGCTAGTGTGTAAACAATCACCTGGTACAACATACTCTGTGGATACGAAGTGTGTGACGATGTATGTGTGTTGGGTTGTAGAGAGCGACGGCGGAGCGCGTGGGGAGACAGCTGCTGGCGCGGCTCGACGCCGAGCTGGTCTCCGCGAGGGTGCAGGTCGGGGACCCTCTACTCTCCCCTGGACCCTGGCTCCAGAACGATCACCAGTCAGTACTCCTTTATTCATTTCATCTCCCCATATCACTCATTACAACTAAACTATGTACTTACCATAATATAAAGCATAACTAGTGTAGTCATTTTATATCGTGTGGTCATAAGTACATGTCGACATGTGACCACAACACTCGACAGAACCCTTCACAAAAATGACATTTTTCGTCAAAATTAAAATATATTTTTCTTCTCTACAACATCACTTTGCAATAATCGTACAAAGGAATGTTTTATACTAGTGGGCGCCCAGTGGTCGACATTCGACCATAGTTCATTGATTTTTTAAACCTTGAACTATATTAGGGTTCCTTTGTCAAAGGGTATACTTCTATAATCAAAGGTTTTCATCATGGCTACTCAGTTATGTGCGACTTTTTTAAATTACATAAACAAAAAAAATCAATGTCTAAATGAAAATTAAAATTAAATAAATTTAAAATAAAAATATGTGGTTACATAAGGTGGTAAGGCTCTCAAATTGTAAATAAACATAACTTTACGAAAATAAAGAAATTAATCGCAACTCATGACACAATTTTTAATTAATTTTACACTACACCATGGGGTGATATTTCTGGGAGTTATTTAATTAAATGTAGTCTTATCGTTTGGAATAGTAAGATTTACGAGAAGTGAATTACAATTTATTATTCTATATTTCATTAATTTTCGAATAATTTTATTTACTTCGTAACAAAGAGTTGCTAGTAATATTTCCTGTGTTATTTAAATACCGAGTTAACTAGATGATAGCTAGATGGCAATACAGTTGCATCCATATATACTAGCATATGATTAAGAAGTGTATTCGCTGGTAAAATATAAGTGTGCCGGTGTAGGGGAGTGGGTGTGGGGGTGGAGGAAGATCCATGGGACGCGGAGTGTGAGTCGCGGCTGAGGGCGCACGCGGCGAGGCTCAAGGCGGAGACGGTCTCCCTTCGCGATGAGCGTCCACCTCCGCACTTCTTCTCCTACTACGGTACCAATATACTCTCTTACTCTCTCTTCTTTGACACATAACATACATTTTTATAAGCCCCACTTTTAATTTATCGGGCCTTTAAATAGACTTTATCTCTGATGTAAATAGATCTAAATTGTACTGCAACATGTCTATTATCATAAAATATAACAATTTAAAACTATTTAAGCTAAAATATTTGTAAACAAAATACTCTTATTCAATTTAGACCCTGAGAAGGCACTTACTATCTTCTAGATATCCATTTTCATATGTTACACTATCATTATGCTTTCACATATAGTGTTAGTAGTATTTATAAAATTAAATTTAAAAAATGTATCACTGTACATACAGAGAAGGTGAAATTTCTATTTTTTTTTTTTTGAAGCACGACAAAGTTACTGCACTGTGCCTGATGTTAAGCACAGTACAATCCAAAAATATCGGCAACTACCGAGAGACAGATTATCCATCGCCGGTCGTCGCTGTCATGCCGGACATAATGACGAAAGTCACCCGGTACTGGATATGCACAGGCTGATCCCGAAACGCGACGCGCAGAAGCGAGTCACTATGACGGGCTTTTTTGCCATGTACATGGTGGTTGCGACCCAGTCGGGCTGTAAAACCCTACCACTCCGCTATCGCCATTCTCTCGTTCGTTATTCAGCAGGGTGCACCACGTGCAGCTGAGGTGGGCTTGGGTGTCTCAAGTCTTAAGATGTTACTCGACACCCCTTACACCCCCAAGATTTATATGCATTGAATTATATACTAGCAGGCCAGAAGGATGTTGTTTTTCCTTGGTAATAAAAGAAATCCTAAAAGTCAATGGCATCGCCACCAAACAACTCTAATTGTGACTCTAAACCGTTCTTGAATCCATCTGGACACTTAAACACTGATTTAACTCAAATATTGAAACATTTACAGACGTGGAAGATGAGGACATAGGAAAGGCACCGGGTTCCTTCAGCATGGCGGAGATGGAAGCGGCTGTCGCGATGCAGGTATTAACCGATCATCGAGACACTGTGCCTCAGCGGGGTTCAATACTAGAATAATTATAAAACTAGTTTGAAGTTAACGAGGGCGATTATATTCCTTCTGTGCCCAAAATTCGACCTAAAAACATGTACATATCTGTCAAAAACTCATTAAAAGTTGTAACAAGAGAGCCGCCATCTTGTCAGAACATAGAAATGATCGCAAGGTGAAAATAATATAAACTTACTTGACAACGGATGTAATAATTTACTTGAATAACGCCAACAAAAAAAACTGTCATATGGTTTTTGTAATCAAGTCTAAAAAGACTTTGGAAGAGTCAGTTGGTACGCCTGCTCTGTTAGGATTTGTTGCCAACCACACCCCAGGAATTGGAAGGCGGTTAAATAATAGGTGATTGATTTGGGTGTGGTATTCATGTAGTGCTTTACATGTTCCACCATCTTCAAAGTGACAGCTTCTGGTGGAAGTCCAGATAGATATGATGATGTGATATTTTAGGAGGTGTTCGAGGCTCGGGAGCGTCGCGCCCTCACGAGGCTCTCCCAAGTCGGGGACCCGGCGACACTCGCCGACCACCAGGTAATTGCCCTCCTACCGTACTGAGTCACAGTGCCTCACGTGTACGTGCCAAACTCGACAAACCAACATAACTCCCTCACGAGCAAGTGACAAATTAATGTCTGACCTGGACATGTCATAAATGAACACAGTCACTATGACTGGTTTGACATTAAGTAAATTATAGTATGTGTAGGTGCATTCCTATCATAATAAGACAAAAAAACATAGCCCTCTCACGAACACAAGCATACACAGTAAGACGCAGTGTCTGAACGGCAACAGTCTTAAATCAACACAGACACTATGACTGGCCTGGCACTGTGTACATGCATATGTGTAAATGCATTCCTATCATAATAAGGAAGAATGTTTGCACAGTGTCTGATTCTGGGAACAGAGTAAACAGACAGAGTCACTGTGACTAATGTAACATTGCGTAATTGATATTAGTAAGTGTTTATTCAATAGGTAAATGAATTCCTATCATAATAAGACATATCAAAATCAAAATATGTATTATTCGATTTAGGCCCTGAGAAGACGCTTATGAAAGTCAAAGCAAAGAAGAACCGACAACAAACTCGATCTGGTTAATCTTTGCATGTTACATATTCTTCCAAAGTATAATTTACTTACACAGTTTTTAGTGGATGCACAGAAAGGAGCGTCATTTCCAGACGTCACAATCGTTCACATACTGGTCCACCCTATAATAGCCTTTAGATAACATATCGTTTACACAGTGCCTAATCTGAGTTCGCGGAAAATCGACAGAGTCACTCTGATTGGTTTAAGACTGCGTACACGATACTAATAAATGTTTATTCCAGGTAATGGTAATTGAACTATTTAACAGTAATCTCCAACAGTCATTAATTATTATACATTTTTTTTAAAACAAACGTTTACAAAAAGACTAGTTTCTGTGTCTATTTTTAGTTATTCTAAGTTTTAGCATTTGACAACAATTTGACCTAATGTTAAATGTTCTTGTGATCTGAGCAGGTAAATACGTTAAGCCTAATACTGGCTTCTAAGTGTCGCTGGTGTTATAGCAGCCGTTACTTAGCGACATATTTGTGACTTGAAGAATTAGGGAAAGCCCTATCATTAATGCTAAGGTTCCATCGCGATGTTTCTCTTCATCAAACTTTCAGGTTCATTCAAGCATTGAGTAATATTGCATTAAATCTATACCCCACTCGATTTGACTTATATATACAAAAATTGAGGATATGCATCACTTGATGATGGAGTGTGCTAAGAACAGCATCGAAAGAGAGTCATTGATGGGTAGTATAAGAAGTAGTTGCCAGAACATTGGTAATAGTCACAGCGTTCTTGGCTGTACCCTGTTTGGATGAAGTTAAGATACTGTACGACTTGGTAATCAGCTATGCTTCTGATGAAGTTAGAAAGATTGGGGAATGAAAGTCCCAAAAAAAAGGAAGAAAGTAGAAGTAATATTAAATTGAATAATAATGGAATGATATTTGACTGTATTCAAATAAGTTGTCAATATGTGTTATGGGAATTTAAAAGATTTATCTGATCGATTTGGGTCCAGATGGAGGGGTCGAGAGGGAGGCGCAGGCGGGAGAGGCACTGGCTTGACCCTCATGCTTCGGAGACAGATCTCTGAACACCACACACATATATTTATCATCCTATCTCTTCAACCGATACGCTATGTTTCAGTTCAAACTAGTATAACGTAAAATAAAACCAACATAATAATTAACTGCAATTGGTCACCTACCTAATTTGTATTGTTGTCATTAGCCCATTGAAGTATGACTTTAGTAGAATAGTTGTAATTTCTGACCGCCCCCTCCCCATGCTCAAATAAAGTAATCAATGCTCTTACAATGCTATTAATAATAACGAATTAAAATAGGGGTCCTATTTGAAAATATACCAATTCGAATAAAAAAAATAAATGCATGTAACCGTCACACACGATTGAAGTAAAAGTGTTTAAATAATTAATAAAAAATTTTTCAATAAATAGTTTATAACCAAATCAATCAAAAAATTTTGGTAAAAACCATAATAAACAGAGAAAATATTATTAGCAACTTTTTATTATAAAGTAAATAAAATATTGAGCAGTACGAACATATTACTATGATAAGTAACGAATTAAATTAATTATGACTTAATAGAACTTTGTTTATGATTAATTATTATCTAACCGGATGGTACAGAAACGTGACGCCATATTGCCGTAACGGACTTCCGTTGCATTGTCGTTCAGTGAACTAGTCACGACTAAAGAAGTTTTGCTTTAAAAATTTAAATTAGTTTATAAATGAGGGAGTTCTGACGTAATAAACATTTAAATAAATACAATCGAATTGAAAACGACTTTTTTCAATCTGCTAAAGAAGATTCTAGAAAGCAACTATTTTTCTTATTTATCAATATTTTTTTCAAAGTTTTTACTGCAATCAAGTAGGTAATAATTCTCTAATCTACTAAGTCTAATATTACATAAGTATTTTGATAAATTCAATGTTCTAACAAGATGGCGGTCTACTTGTTACAACTTTACAGAAAGCTTTTATAGCATTTCAGAATTTATGCTATAAACTCAAAAGCTACTCAACGGATTTTCATGCTGTTTTCACCAGTAAATATAGTGATCCACGGGAAAGGTGTAGGTATATAACTTGCCTAGGTTTTTTTTATTATTAGGGCGAAGCAACATTCACCGTGCGCGCTTGTTAGTAATAAAATATAAAAACCACTACATAACACTCCAAGATTCTGCCAAAAACTCCAACCAACCGATATATCTCGTGGTACATTGTTAATTCAATTCAAATACCCGACTAATTCCAACACTGAAATTAATCAATTAATAAGGAATTTAGACGCGGCCTTTTTTTTCGAACTGACTACGCTATTGTCCTAGCAAGGTCTTATGAAACTTCACCGGACTACTAAGGTGAGTGCTTGCGGCACTCAGCCGATTTTATTTAGGCAACTAGCTCAAGGGTGCACGGCACACCTCGGCTTGGGCTGTTGCCTGATACATGCGATTCACGACTTATCTGATCTAACCTAAGCTACATATTCATAATTAAATGAGTTATTGAAACATATATGTGTACCAAGCATACATACCAAGACAACTCTTATATGTATTTCGTGTTGGAGAATTTTTCTAAAGTATTTCAGTTCGATAAGGGAATTTAGACCTGGGCTATCTCTAGTTGAACTAAAACAAAGTGTATCGGCTCTTTACTATGATTAAAGAGATACAGCTGATAGTTTTAATCATGTTCCGTCTCCTTCTAATCTCGTGTCGCAGTGAAACCCGTCTGAATGGATGATCAAAATATTTTTGACGTTTAACCCTTCCGATGCGTAACGGAATTTTGTTTATAGAATTTATTTGTTAAACACTAGTTTGTAAAGGATTAAAAAAGTATTACATTAACATTTACCTACTATATTGTTTTATTTTTCGTTTATTTAGGAAAAACATGACGTTTCTTAAGATAAACAATTTGAAATGTAGTAGATAAAACTGATAAACTTTTATTTTGTGTAAAAATTAAAAAAAAAAAAATATTTTGTGGGAAAACCACGACGAAAAATCACTCCTGAATATTGATGAAGTGACAAATTTTTCAAAAACAACCGGTTGAAAGTAACGTATATCAGTTTAGTTTCAAAATGCCACTTTAGTTGCTAAATAATCGGGTAATGTTTCTGTTGATAAAGCTATCGAACGCGTACTTTAAAACTAAAATATATAAATTACAACTTGAACCGTCTTCGAATTATCATTTTATGAGTTACTTAGTCGACAAATATTTTTTATTCTAAACAAATGACAAAGATTTTGCTGACAAAGTGAGCGAATGCGACAGATATAAAATTTGAATATAAAAAGGTCGTACTCAAAAGTATCAATTTTTGAGTTGTGACAATCTTGATGCAAATTCGAGAATGTAATTAAGACATATTTATGATTTTGTGTTGTTCATCTATACTAATATTATATAGAGGTAAAATTTGTAAGTTTGTGACGTTGTAGGGGGTAATATAGACCTACTAAACCGATTAAAAAAAATCGTTTTTATATTTAAAAAAAAAAAATCGTTAAGAATGTTCATAGGTGGAATTCTTATCAAAATACATGGCACTCAGTACTAACCGAATCACCTCAATTTCATCACAAGTAAAAACGTTCACCGCTCAACAAAGTGGACACGGGTCAGCTAGTGATTTATATATTTCAAACTCGCAATAAAACATAGAGGTTATATTAAAGTAAAATGTCACTTTATCAATTGCGAATGACAAAGTTTCACTTTGTGTATTTTTTATAAAGTGTTAGTTTATTAAGCTATGTTGACATGTAGACAGACAGACAGACAGACCACCTGGTATTCTTAACGTTATCGCATTTTTGTATAGAGTAATTATCTCGCGGGTTTCACTTTGACAAAATTCTTTAATACACTATATACATTCTATGACACGAGCAATAATATAGTACCAATACTAGCTAATGCTCGCGACTTCGTTCAGTAGTCTTTAATTTTTTTATTCTAATGTTTTTATTATAACTTGCCTCTACATAACGTTTATATCTTTTTAAGTTACCTCTGTCGATTTTTTTGGTTACTACTTATCCACTAATGTTGTGAATCTAAAGTCCTTTATTTGAAAGCAAAAATCTCGTCAAATTTAGTTTAGCCATTTCTAAGATTGTCCCCGACAGACGAACAAACACTACAATTACCTTTGCATATATAGATAACAATAATATTGCTTGTGTATGAGAAGACTTAAGTGTTATGATTCTAGTTGTGCGATTTCTCTATAAATTATTTCCGATTTCTTTATAATATTTAACTGTCAAATTTAATAAACTTGTAACAAATCAATTGAAAATATAATTGAATCCTATAATGTACTAAAATCGTTGTAAATTGTAATAATATATATTATGTTCCCAGTTTAATGTTGTATTAAATGGAATTTATCTGTGATTTTTGATAGAAAATATGATTCTGCTGTCGACAGTCCAAAGACTAACATTTGGTAGATTAATTTGGTTCTTTCTAAAAACCAAAAAGGCGATTGTTAATGGTCGTTATATAACAATAAAACGATTATTGGTTATTTGTAATTTTAAGAAAGGAAAGGACGATAATATTTATTGTATATATATTCATTTTGAACATATTATGTCAATTATGACACCTGAACATAATAGGACTAGTTTTCTAGTATTGCTTTCAACCAAAATACTGAATAAAGTATTTAGGCCCTAAAAAGAAACTTATAAAGGTCAAAACTAAATGTGACACTAGTATAAACGAAAATAGCTATTTATTTATAGCATGACGAAATATCTAAAGGCATAATTGTAACCTTATTAGACTTGAGGAAAGATATATAATGCTTTTAGAACGACATAGTAACAAATATGATTACCAGAAATTTTACAAAATTCTACAAAACGAAACTCAACAAATCACTGTTATAACATGGTGTTGACAACAAACAGAAAAACGTGACCGGAATCCATATTTTCTGTTCAAAATCGCTTACGGAGAGTAATAACTATATTTATAAGTTTCAAGAATAGTTTTGCTTGCGTGATGTAACACGTCCTCCCCGAATACTGTTTGATTGCTAATGTTCTCAGTAGTTCTGTTACGAATCTTGGATACTACATGATGCTGTGACGTCAGAGTGGGGATACAGGGTTGCCAACTCCCGGAATTCTATGTGTAACACCAGTATTAGGTTTCAGGAATTGAATTAATTTCTCACAGATTTTTATAAAAGCTAAAAGAAATCGTAAGTCAGGTTATTTCCTCAAGTCTACGTATGTGACCAACGTCTTTAATTACTCATTATTTACTGTTAACCGTCTGTGACTTCATATGCGTTTTTTATTGTTCCATATACATAAAATTGAATGTAAGTATTTTTAAGCTCTATTAACCCCAACAACGTTTGATCGGCCACCACAGGTTATGATAATTTTTTTTTTTCATGGCAGAGGTTATTGTGCTATTCATATTCTGGCCTAGACATTCTTTTAATAGTATAAGTTTTTATATTGTAATTTAACGCAGATGAAGTCACGGACTATTGTTAGCTATAATACGAAACTAATCAGTAATCGATAAGAATTAGTCTAAACGTAGTACAAGAAATTATTTCCTACAAAAAGTCATTTCACTTTGTAATTTGACACCCTATTTTAGATTAATTGGCAAAAATTCGATCTGAAAATACTAATCGTATATATCGTATAATCGTCAATCTGTTATTTAGGATCAATAAATAAAACGTTTTGCATAATTTTACCTTGTTATTGATGTTAAGAGCTGGCAACCCTACGTGGCTATTTAATCGTGCTGAGTCGTGGTGAGGGGGAGGGGTATGCGCTGGTGCTAGTGTAGTATAGTTATATTGAAGTTATTAAATAAATTAAAATCGATAAACACTGTAATGGAGTTTTATTTGTGACATCTGCATTTAATAATATTTTTTCAGGTTATACCAGGTGCAAGGTTAGGTTAGGTTACTCGCAGTATTATAATATAACACATATTTTTTTTAGGTTATACTAGGTGAAAGGTTAGACACTTGCAGTATTCTAGTATATGACATCTCATGGTCACATTTAACACTATATATAATAATAAGTCTTTACCTATGAAATTGCCTTTCTGCAGTACTAGCCATTTCAAATCAAAAATAATTTTTGTTTGGCTAACAATTAACATTTCAAATTAATTTTATTTTAAAAACATTTATGAAATATGAGTACCATCGTGACAGCAACGCGGCACAAGCGGCACGCAACATGAACGACGTTTACGGAACTAACACTACAAACTACCACCACCTATTATTGGTTTGCTTGCTTCCGTTTTAGGAATTTCGACCTGAAAAACGAACCTCGCGGTCGTCCGAAAACTCTAATCGACAATGACGAATTAAAGGCGATTGTGGAAGCTGATGATACACAATCTACGGTTGAATTAGCAGCAGCTTTCGACGTTAGCGTTAAAACAATATTGGTCCATTTGCATCAAATTGGCAAGGTAAAAAGCTTTGACAAATGGGTGCCCCACGAACTCAGTGATCGCCAGTGTGAATTACCCGTCGAGACGGATCTTGCCTTGCTCAACAGACACACAAATGAAGGAATTTTTGACCGCATTGTTACCTGCTATGAAAAATGGATTATGTTTGATAACCGCAAGCGCTCAGCAAGTTGGTTGTATCCTGGTTTAGCACCTAAACGAAAACTTACCCCTAGAAGAGTGATGGTCACTGTTTGGTGGCCTAGCGCCGATGTGGTTCATCACATCTTCTTTCCAAACGGGGTGAGTATTACTGCAGATGTGTACTGTGAAGAACTGAACACAATGATGGAGAAGCTGGCACATCTCCAACCAGCATTGGTAAATCGCTCGTCTCCGCTGCTCCTGCACGACAACGCGCGACCTCATACTGCACAGCAGACGGTTTCCAAGTTGCAAGAACTGGGGTTGGAAGTTCCCCATCATCCACTCTACTCACCTAACCTTGCGCCAACAGACTACTACTTTTTCCAGAATTTGGATAACTCCTTGGCGCAAAAAAAATTAAATACATGAGAGGCAATACAAAATGCCTTTGTTGCCTACCGTCCAGCTGATTTTTTTAAGAAGGGCATCAATAAACTGCCACTGCGCTGGCAAAGATGCATTGATTGCATGGGTGATTACTTCGATTAATACAAATAAAAAATACATGAAAAAAATTCGTTTAAATTTTGTTATACAAAAAGGCAATTTCATAGGTAAAGACCTAATATATACCAAATACTAGTAGATAACAAGGAAAAACTTGCGAGGGACGACTCGGAGTTGATAATTTTCGGTAGAACGGGTAATAAACCCTTTTGCTTGTTCAAACTTCAAAAATGATCCCTTGTTAGTTGGTTGACTTTACTTTCACTTCACCCAACGGTCATTGACACTGTTCTTTAACATTGACGCTTAGAGGATTGACTATAATTTTCGTATGTTACTACATAACAAAGTATTTTTTTAATTGATTTAGAATCAGAATCGTGTACAGAGTGTCCTCTATAAATATTGCTACTGTCCAAACATTCGTCTGGTATACAGTAAGTATAGTAACGTTGTGAATATTATTGTATCGAGTCTTACATAATCAAAAAATTTAAATCGGTAACGATATTGCGACATAATATTTTAATAATTCAGAGATAAGACTTTCCTTTATGTTGCCGACTAGTATATCAAAACGTTACTTAAGATTCGGTTTATATATAAACGTAGCATGGCTGGCATTAGAAAATGTCTTTTTTAATGTGATTTCCAGCAAAAGAACATGACATTCTTTGTCCAAGTTGTAATTCTTCGTCGACAGAATTTTATAAGCAATTTTTTTATCCAATTACAATACAGTAACAACACTGTATCATGATCAAAAATACTTTATTCAATTTATCTCAAGAAAAACCGTTTATGAACGTCAAAACTACCACCGGTTCGCAAAAAAATCTAATCATCGAGAAAAACCGACAAGAACCTTGATCTGCTTTATCTGTTCATGATAAATATTTTTACACAACAGATAGTTAAATTCGTTTCTAGAGGACGCACCCTATAATAAATAGCCTTTAGACCAGTCGTACTCAACGGTTATTTAAAAGGGCCACAAACACGTTTCTCTCAAAATGTCGCGGTACGCAAACTATAAATATTAGGTTTTAAATGTTAAAATTTCGTTTTTATAAACGTAATTTCAAATATGTAGTGAATAATAGTTGTAGCAACAAGCTGGGGGAAACACCTTTATATCATAATGAACGCATTGTGGTCGTGTTTGATCGGTCGGAGTTGAGTATAGTTTTAGATATTAAAAACAACTTGACACGGTGCTTCACTCTCTGGCAAGTCAATAATGTACTTTGAGACATTGTAATAAAACCTAATACTATTACCTAAAATACTATTTTCTGTTTTAATGAACCTAAAACACATAATGAGCTATTTGTTACTCGTTTTAGTGTTTAAAGTATGTTGCTCTTTCACAAAATTCAGCTTTTCAAGTTTTTGCGAGTATACATTATCAAGTTATCTTTTAAAGCCTGTCGTTGGTTTCGTGCCAACTTGCAAGCTTCGCTATAGCTGTATATAAACAGCCTTATCCCGAAATGCGATAAATGAAATAGTCATTATGAAGCTTGCCAGATGGGTGTTACCCAGGGTGTATTATGAATCCAGTCTGACGCGATTGCCGTATCGCAATATATGTAGTTTGTCGCCTGAATGATGTAAGAGTATAGAAATAAAAATACTGCATAAATAATTAGAATTTAATGTCTTTTGAATAATTAATTAACACATGCACGACTCATATCACTCAAAATAAAACAATTATAGTATTTTAACATATGAGAGATCACCCAAACATCAGGAATCGGTAGATACCGCTTTATAAAGTCTTAGTCTAGACGCGGAAAGAGCTGCCACTAGTGTGTTTCCGTTGAGCTCTACAGCCGCCACGTCCAACGCTGGCTCTGAAGCTGGCAACGACATAGATCTGGAACCTTCTACGCCGTACAACTGCAACGTGGCCTCGCTCTCGGAATGCGCCGCGACCCAGCACGAGTCCGCTGTACGAACCCACGCCGACCTCGACATTACCGTCGACTTCCATGATCCCGGAAAAGTGTCCTCTATATCACACAACACTTCACTGTTAGCCACACTAGCTTTTAATCTACACAAAGTCAGTTTGGAACGCTCCGTGCTGCCCACCGTCGGCCGCGACGCTATGCACACGCGATGAGACTCGTTATCGTAACACAGAGACATGAACGACCCACTCACAGGCAAAGACCTCGGCACCCACTGTCTCATATTCGCCACCCATAAATGGCAAGAGTTCAGCTGGCAACACAGCAAACCGTATTCAGTGGAACATAATGAAACTATCGGGGACAAGTCCCCTGGGGAATTCAATATTTGGAGATAGGAATTAGGGTTGCGCACGTCGTACTGATGAATAATTCCTCCGACTCCGCCGACGTAGAATTCATTACTACGTAGATAATCCCAGGAGCATGACCATAGCGGCATCCCAGCGTTAACAACCACGTTCGGGATGCCACGTTCTACGATTCTAGCGGTGCTGTCGAGACCCACGCTGAGAAGCAAGTCTCTCGGTTGAGAATACGTTATATCCCTAATCGGTTTCTTATGCAGATGTAGGAATTGCCCTAATTTGTAATCGACACAGCTGACTTTTCTTATCCCATAACCCGGAAATAAGTAATTGTACCCTTTCTGTGTGACATACAGTTCATATGTTCGACAGTTGTATGTCATCACCCTGCAGCCACCGTCTTTGCAAATCTCAAGATTTTTCTCGAGAGCGAAGCGCCAGGACCTCCGCACTGGCTGGCCTTGTATCACTTGGGACTTCATTAATGTACTCCTCAAAACTTCCAATTCCAGACCACAGGCCCGATGAGCTATTTTCGTTTTCTGCAGCTCCAACTCGACTTTACTCTTAGCCGCTTGCAGAGTCTCTACCTGTTTCTGTAGGGCTGTTATTTGTGATGTATCTGCTGCTACCAGTCTCCGAGCGTAGATAAATCTTAAATCTTTAATATTCGCCTTAGTCTTGCAAGTTGGACAAGATCTTTCCTTACTCTTTTGTGTTTTAAGCCATTTCTCAACGCAGAGGGATCCAAACAGATGCCCGCACCTGAGAGCGACGAGTCTGTGCTCGCCAGAATTGCCCCATGTGTCGAGACAGATTGGGCACGTCTCGGCATCTAATTCATCTGCCTTTGGAGAACTGATTCTTCGAATTTTAGCTGGCGGTTCTTCGTCATGGCATTCCCGTTCACTGTTGTCAGGTTCACTGTGCTGTGATAATGGTACAGTAGTTGAGTTCGACTGCATTGAATTGTCATTACTGGATTGTATAACTTCATTATTACTAGCGACTTCTGATATTGATTCTTCAGCATTGGCCCACGAAGGTAGAGCTGCGTCATTGTCATCATTGTAAATAATAGTTGAATTAGAATCATCAGTGTTTTCTGATACTTCCTCCAGAGGTTGATTTGCCAAGGGGCCACCAAACTCATAGATGAGTCTCACTGGTCTACTATATGGAAATACTTCAGATTCAACAAGCAATGAACTTACACTAGGAGAATCTGGATCTAATAAAGTGGGGCTGATTGGTCGTTGAGTATAGTTTACACTCTGTTGACTGGGCTGTGAGCCAGTTGAGAGCTCACTCATATCTAACTAACAATGGTATACCTGGAATAAAGAAAACCATTATTATTTCTAAGAGATTAGTGAAGTATAAAGCCTTTTTCAGCTTAGATGTAACTGAATAAAGCCCTAAGGAAGTATTTGTTCAATGTTATTAAATTAAATTTTAGAATGTAATGTTATTATTTTGCATATCTTATTTTCTGATTCCTGACAAGAATGAAAGAATCTGTTAGAATACTATTGCATTAAATTATTACAAAAAGCTATTTAAATATAGCAATATTTTAAATATTCAGACAAGTCTTCTGTAATATTTAATCTTATTAGTAATTACTTACAAGAATACTTTTTTTATATCCTAGTTTGGCAAAATGACTGCATAATCCCTGATGAAAAATATGGTACATTCCAAAAATAATAGCAACTGTCGCTGTTAAATACCAACGACAATTGTCACCATCATGCATACCTGCTAAAGTTATCTTAATATGAAACTTAGTAATCTTTATTTTTAAGAGAGGTATGAGACAGGTAAACAGTGAATAATGAATTCAGCTTTTCATTTAAGACAGATATTCTGGTTATATAAAATTTTGAAAATTGTTGATAGTGTTTTTTTTCGAAATGAAAATGTTGTTGACCTGGAAACACAGCTTTACAGCTTCACCGAACTATACAAATTGTTGAAAGTGTTTTTTAGTAATCATATCAGATTATCATTTGTATTGAAAAATATCATGAATACAGACTATAAATAATATTTAGTCTTGAATTTAGTCACTCTTGAGTACTTTAGTTCTTTTATATGTTTTTGCTATGAAAAATCTTCAAAAAGGTTTACATAGTGCTTCGTTTGGTTAAGCACCTTTAAAAAAAAACAATCAACTACTCACACATTTCATTAAAAAAAATTGAGCCATCATGGAACGCCTGGCTGAACATCAATGTTATGTACGAATATGCTGACACTTAGTGTTGGAAGCTATATCTAAATTATTTTACTGATGTGTGTTGGTACTATCAACTCCATTAGAGACCATCCATAAGTAACTTCACACCTTGGGAGTTAGAGGGTCCTAAATTTCGTGACGTCACATTTTCAAATCTACATTTGAAAACACAAATGTTAAAATACTCAAAAACATTTACAACCCTATCCATATAATCATAACATTCAAACTGTTTTCATCTGCCACTCCATCTACTAGTGTTATGGGGCACGCGCGGACGACCTAGCGCCTTTTGAGAAATACCGACAAACACACTGCGCCTAGCTCAATTTTTCAAGTTTGTATTTAATAAAAATGAATATTTACATAATAGTATAGTCATCATTTAATTGAACAAATTTGTAATGCTATATCTTTATGCCATAGTTGATTCCTATCGTAATCTGTTCCTTTATGCATATAACTTATACCAAACTTTTTTTTCTCGAACTTACTAAGCTATTGACCTAGCAAGGTCTTAACAGCTTCACCGGACTACTAAGGCGCGCGCTTAAGGCACTCAGCCGATTTTATTTTGGTAACTAGCTCAAGGGTGCACGGTACACCTCGGCTTGGCTGTTGGCTGTTGCATGCAAAATCGCGACCTATCTTAGCTAACCTAACTAACTATTTATATATGTATGAGCTGTAGAAACGTATATGTGTACCAAACATAGACGCCTCAACAACTCCTCCATATATTTATTAACAGAAAATTTGGAGTTTTTTAAGTTCGATAAGGGAAAAAAGTAAGCCCATCCACTTTCATATGTAAGCGTGTAGGCGTGCACGTGTGTGGGGGTGATCGTGTAGTGTTGTAGCAGTGATGTATATTTTGTGTCACCGTATCGCGCAAGCAACGCACTCAAGGGCTCCCTACCGAGGGATAATTATACTTTTTTTGTGGGTGTACACAGAACAGACTTGATCAGTTTATGTGTATTTATAAGATCTGAAAAGATTTCAAATAATTCAAATTGCATGATGTTAGAAATATATTATTTTATACCCAATTTCCAAGATTACTAAAGATTAATTTGAGTAGCATAAAGCAACGTCACGTAGTGTTCACAGGCGGTTTTTTTTTTCTCGAAATAACTACGCTATTGACCCATCAAGGTCTTAACAGCTTCACCGGACTACTAAAGCGAGCGCTTAAGGCATTCAGCCGATTTTATTATGGCAACCAGCTCAAGGGTGCACGGCACACCTCGGCTTGGCTGTTGCCTGTTGCATGCAAAATCGCGACCTATCTTAGCTAACTTAGCTAACTATTCATATATGTATGAGTTGTTGAACCGTATATGTGTACCAAGCATACACGCCTCAACAACTCTTCCATATATTTATTATCGGAAAATTTAGAGTTTTTCAGTTCGATAAGGGAAAAAAAGTAAACCCTTCCACTTTCATGTGTAAGCGTGTAGGCGTGCACGTGTGTGGGAGTGATCGTGTAGTGTTGTAGCGGTGATGTATATTTGTGTGTCACCGTATCGCGCAAGCAACGCACTCAAGGGCTCCCTACCTAGGGATCGAACCTAGGCTTGAGCCGCTGCCGTGGGAGGCCTAATCGGGTGAACAGGCGGTCACCCGTCCAAGTACTTACAGTGCTCGACGTCGCTTAACTTCGGGGATCGAACGAGAACCAGTGTTTTCGATGTGCAATGGACGTTGACAAAACGTTTCTATCTACGCGTCTCTCTCGCATATGTGTGACGTCACAGAATTTGATATAAAGACAATTTCAATCTTATGTTTATACAGATAGGGTTGCAAATGTTTTTGAGTATTTCGTTAATAGTGCATAGTTTGTGTTTTGTGTCGCCACACATCGCCAAGGCAAAATCATGTTAAGGGTGTGCCTACAGATGTTTCATATCAAAAATTGACCCAAAATTTAAGTTTTTCAAATTTTCACTAGTAAGTGGATTAGCTTTGTTTTTTTTATACCATAGGAGATAAACGAACAGACGAGTCATCTGATGTTAAGTGATCATCGTCGTCCATAGACACTTGCAATACCAAGGGAGTCACAAGTGCGTTGGCAGCCTGTGTTTGGAAGAAGGGGTAAGGGGGAGAGTAGGTGGGAGGGCGAGAGGAGAGGAGGTGGGTCTCCGGCGCTGTCACTCACTAAACGAAACACAACAATGCAAGCACTGTTACTTCACGCCAGTGTTCTATTAGAGGGTGGTAATATCCCAACGAGCCGACTCATTCATGCTGAAACCAATAGTTTCAGTGTGACTCTAGCACCTACAAAAAATACAATCTATGTGTGATAAGAATACGTCAAATTCAACAGGCACTTCAATATTAATTTTTTGATTGATATGTGTGAAAAACGCAGGCTTCATAGGCTAAATACAGAGAAGTAAAATGTAATAAGTCTATGTTTTCATAAAAATTAGGTTTAATACTGCTATAAAATTTTGCCTTAACCTTGTTTGATGTCTCCCAATGAATATTCCAAGCCGTAAACATCTGGTGTTTAATGCTTGAACATAGATCCCTAGGAATGATCTTAAAATATTCTAGGGAACCTATGTTACCAGCTTGTTTAGCACAGGAATCCACGGTTTCATTACCCGGAATGCCTGAGTGACCAGGAATCCAGGCCGAAAAGTTTTCTAGATTTTGCCGCTGACAGCTATAGAGGGATTCTTTAATTTTCCATAATATTGGGGATCTGTATATGGATTTGAAAGAGTTAGACAATATGGCTTGCAAAAAGCCTTTTGAATCTGTTAAAATGATGGACTTTTTGATTTTATGAGATATTACAAATTTTATTGCCACAGGCGAGTTATGCTTCATCATCCTCTCTCGCGGGTAAATTCGACTGGATGAAGCATTTACTCCGCGAACACGACATGAAGGAGGTCCTCGCCTTCTACGCCATCGACGAGGTAGAAGAGGGCTTTGGCCTTCTCACCGCTCTAGCGCAATTTCCGGCTATCGGAGCCACCATCCAGTGCATCGCCCGGTCACCCTAGTTTACATAAGTTATAAAATTCACGGGTCTTTATAAAATAAAACCACGCGGTCTATGTCTCTCGTTTTTCAACGCGAGATCTCTTCGGACACAGCGCGATCTAGTAGCTGACTTTTTACGCGATAGACAGATTGACGTTTTCCTCATCCAGGAAACGATGTTAAAACCGAGTATGCGTAATCCGAGAATCGCGAATTACTGTATAGCCAGGAACGACCGTATCACCCGCGGGGGTGGCACGTTAATCTATTTTAGGCGTTCGTTGTACTGCATGCCGTTACATCCGCCCGCGCTAACCAATATGGAAGTGCCAGTGTGTAAATTAGGTATGACCGGTCACTCTAATATTATTTTAGTTTCCGCGTATTTGCCACCGAACAAAGAATTGCTAAGATCCGATTTGCAGGCGTTACTTAATTTAGGAGATTCAGTTATTATAGCGAGGGACCTCAATAGCGGGAACGTTATCTGGAATAGTCCGTGTACCTCTCGTAAGGGGAGGATACTCGACGAACTAGGTAGGGTTCTCGCGTTTGACGTCATAGCCCCTTCGGAACCCACACACTATCAAGATCATTGCCGACCCACAGTTTTAGACATAGCTCTCTTAAAAAATATCACGCTTCCTGTACGACTCATACAATTCGTACACGAACTTGATTCAGATCATCGCCCGGTTGTTTTACAGTTAGGTCATAATTCAGACTTCACCCCGCCGTCGGTTAGGGTGGCTGATTACGCGAAACTCGTTCAATATTTTAAAGAAAATCCGTCATCTAGTAGTTTAGACAGGATTCCGGACGTGTTGGTGTCTAAAACCGACGCGGATTCGGCCAACGATTCCCTGGTTGATTATCTCCAGACCGCCGTCAGGGTGACCTTGAGAGAGGTACAAGCGGCGAACGATCGCCGTTTTATACTCCCTGAAGACGTGAGAGCATTGATCGCGGAAAAGAACGCCGCGACTCGAGCTTACGACGCTTACCTGTCTGTAGAGAATCGCGATCGCTTACGTTCGTTACGAAAAACAGTCAGGTCTCGTATTTCTGAGATCCGGGGTGACAGGTGGGACAGACTCCTGGAGGGTCTCCAGCCGTCTCACCTGTCGTACTGGACTCTAGCGCGAACTCTCAAATCAGATATGGTCACTCCAATGCCTCCTCTCGACAGAGGCCCCGGGTTGCCTCCCGCGTTCGATAGCATAGATAAAGCAGAATGCCTTGCCGCAAGCTTAGAGAAACAGTGTTCGCCAAACACTGATAACACTGACCCTTTCCATAACGGATTAATCGAATCAGCTGCAGAGCATGTACTCGCGTCTCCTCCGGCGGATACCCTAACCGCGATCACTTTCGATGAAGTTGCAGGCGCAATCAAGCGTCTTAAGCCTAGGAAGTCCCCATGTCCCGATGGGATCAGGAACGAGGTGCTGAAACTCCTTCCTGATCACATCATAGTTCTATTGATCTGCGTCTTCAATGCGGCCATGTCCCAGGGTCACTTTCCGGCCGTCTGGAAAAAGGCCATAGTGATAGGTATTCACAAGCCTGGCAAGAAAACTATGCTTCCCGTTAGCTATCACCCCATTAGTCTGTTAGATACCTTAGGAAAACTTTACGAGCGGCTCCTTCTGAACCGTCTCCACTTCTCGATTACAGATTTAAAATTAATACCACCTGAGCAGTTCGGATTTCGCGCCGAACACTCTTGCACGAATCAAGTACACCGCCTCACGGAGTACATTTTCTCTAAATTTAACGCCGATCCGAAACGTAAACCGAAACGCACAATTGCAGTCTTCTTCGATGTCGCCAAGGCCTTCGATAAGGTCTGGCACGGAGGGCTCATCCATAAATTATGTAAATCTCGCGTACCCGATAGGTTAATTCATATTATCCGCGATTATCTCACTGATAGGACATTCCGCTTCAGAGTGGATGGTGAACTATCGCTGCCCCACCCGATACGCTCAGGTGTGCCACAGGGCTCCATACTCGCGCCCACGCTCTTCAATCTATTCATCAGTGACCTACCTCGGTCTCGGGGGGTCGAGGTAGGTTGTTACGCTGACGATACCGTTATATACACTTCCGGCTGGCGGTCGGACTTTCTTAGGAAGCGCATCGAAAAAGCCGTTCATACTCTCGGTGAATGGTTTCGTCGATGGCGCATAGAAGTTAATCCCTATAAGAGTGCCGCAATACTCTTCGATCCCACGAAACGCGCAAATAAATTTGAGCCCATCAGGCTATACGGAATCGATATCCCTTGGGTCGAAGAGGTCAAATATCTCGGTGTTACATTAGATAAACATTTAAAGTTCAATTCACATATAGACAGAGTGCGAAACAAAGCCGCTATGGTCTTAGGTCGCCTCCATCCGTTGCTTTGTCGTAAGAGTAAGATGTCCCTCAGACACAAGCTCACTTTGCATAACGTGTATCCGTCCCGTGATGGCATATAGCTGCCCCGTTTTTGCGCATATGTCCAAAGATAACTTTGATAAGCTGCAGGTTCTCCAAAACCGTGTTTTACGTAAAGTGACCGGTGCCCCGTGGTACATCCGGAGAGTCGATCTCCATAGAGACCTAGAGATCCCTTCTATCTGGGCGTACGTAAGATTACTTACGATTAGCTATTTTGAAAAAGCCACGAATCATCCCAGTCCGTTAGTGGTATCCGCCGCAAACTATGAACCCGTACCTAACTCTGCGCGTTATAAAAGACGTCCGCGACACATTTTTACCGACCCTCCTGATTCAATCACGTCAGCGAACGATCAGTACCAGCCTGTCCCTCGGAACAGAGCGTATTCACGCCCACGCCCACGTAACCACAGATCACGCCGCCGTGGTCTGGGGGTTAATTTCGCTCCCGCACACCCGATTAGGCCTTCCAAGGCAGCGGCTCAAGCCTAGGTTCGATCCCTCGGTAGGGAGCCCTTGAGTGCGTTGCTTGCGCGATACGGTGACACACAAATATACATCACCGCTACAACACTACACGATCACCCCCACACACGTGCACGCCTACACGCTTACACATGAAAGTGGAAGGGTTTACTTTTTTTCCCTTATCGAACTGAAAAACTCTCAATTTTCCGATAATAAATATATGGAAGAGTTGTTGAGGCGTGTATGCTTGGTACACATATACGGTTCAACAACTCATACATATATGAATAGTTAGCTAGGCTAGCTAAGATAGGTCGCGATTTTGCATGCAACAGGCAACAGCCAAGCCGAGGTGTGCCGTGCACCCTTGAGCTGGTTGCCATAATAAAATCAGCTGAGTGCCTTAAGCGCTCGCCTTAGTAGTCCGGTGAAGCTGTTAAGACCTTGATGGGTCAATAGCGTAGTCATTTCGAGAGAAAAAAAAACAAAAAAAAAAAACAAATTTTATTGCCTCTCAAATTGCGATGGGCGCACCAGTAAATACTGTTGTTACTGAAAGGCATTTAAAACTTGCTAGCCAGTTAGAAAATTGGGCTAGCAATCTACATTGATGCATCCAGCCGCTGTGGATTCCCTTCTTTCAAAATCATATTAATTCGCTTTTAAATATGACATTGTGACTTAATTTAGTTTTATGCTAATTATCCTCGTGTATTATGCTGTTGCTGGGCATGTATTGAAATTAAAACTTTTTCTTTATAAAAAGTGAATTGACTAGGAACTTTTTTTTAATGCTTATTTAAATGTTATTCTTTTATAAATGATGCTAATTTCTACAAGGACCAAGTAGCAGTATAATTACACCACTTATCCTTTACAATTGACTTAAAACATTTGATTTATTTTTAAAATAAATTTAAGTTGATCATGTAAAAATGGCCACAGTCAAGAAACATTTTCCCACAAATCTGAATCTTTGAATGACTTCTTCATTTTATTAAAGGGGTAGATACGACTTTCCATTACCTGCCGTTGAGTTAAGGGTTGTGCTTGGGGTGGGAGGTGGGGGCGGAAGGGTATAGCACAATACATCCTTAAAAGGAAAAGTTGCGGAGACGCCCCATTTTCGAGTTTTTTTAATTTTTGATTCTGAGGAAAATGGTACTTACGTATACATATAATTAACTGCGCTCACCGACTGCTGCCGCAGTCGGCTTGCGTTTGCTTTTTCGCAAGTCTAACCTAACCTAACCAAACCAATAAGATACAAAAATGTTGTTTTTTCCTAAGAATCATCAAGTTTCCGATATACAATACGAAGTCTGCTCGCCGACCGCAAATGACAGTGACGTCACTGACACATCACGAAAATGGCATAGTTCTTTTTTTTACATTCCGTTTCATCAATTTTACATGACATTTGACACAACAAACAATATATTGGGCATAACTTAATACAAATTTGGTTATCAGTCGTAATTTATAACACATAAACTGTAAAATATAAGTGTGAATGAAAACCTATTAAATGAGTACAAAATATATTTATTTTGTAAATGTATATACAATAAAATGTTACCAAACGAATGACAACTTAACCATCGGTAAAACGAAATGTTCAATGGTTTCTATATAATCTTTGGTAGAAATCACGTAAATAATGCAAAAAACTAAACTTTCTCAAAAACTAAGTGTTTCCGCATGTTAAGACTTTGTGTGTGTGCTTATAATAATGTAACCTTTCTGTAAAAAAATATCAACCCCCAACTTGACGGAAGGTAATGGAAAACTGAAACAAGGGGTATCCTCATGCTTAAAACATTTGTTGAGAAAATGATATATGCCATGTTTTCACAGTTAACACATGTTATATAAATGTGAATAACTAGAACTATTCAGACTGGGAACTCTCTCACATAGCTCTATCATTGACAAATATAGAATCATATACTTAGATCAGCATATCCTGCATTTAACCGAAGTTTTTGGATCAAAATGATAATCAAAAATACTTTATTCACTTTAGGCCCTGAGAAGCTTATGAATTTTTTAAAGCCCTAAAGCCAGTTCAGAAAAAAATTCTAATAATTGAAATGAAGGAGCAAGAAATTCTAGTTTAATTATTATATTTACTTTATTTTCCTTAGTACAGCTACACCATTCATTGTTATTAGTCTTTTTTCAGAGATCCACTCTACAATTTAAACCTTTTGAGTT
This sequence comes from Antheraea mylitta, assembly GCA_014332785.1. Taxonomy (NCBI): domain Eukaryota; kingdom Metazoa; phylum Arthropoda; class Insecta; order Lepidoptera; family Saturniidae; genus Antheraea; species Antheraea mylitta. Next base: position 5,869,203 of record JACEII010000043.1, read on the forward strand.
GTTTTCATTTTTACTGTGTAATCTGTGTTAAAGTATCATAAAATCAAAGTGTTACAATGGATATCTTTTTTAATATTTTCTTAAGTATATGTTGATACTTATTTTATTTATATTTTCCTCTAACTGACTACGCTATTTACCTAGTGACGTCTTAACAGCTTCACCAGAATACTGCTTATTATAGCCATAAGAGCCTTCCAGTGATGACAGTATTGCTGGTGGTAGTTACTTAAGGTGGATGTAGATGCTGCTAATAATAACATGGAATTTTTTCCTATTGATGTAAAACTCAATTACGCTAGTCTTATATATTTTAACTAGTTTCCTAGACTACTATAATGTGATAAAAAACGTACCCAGGAAAAATAATTAGTTTCTTTTTCGAGACTCATTTTCCTGTCAAATTTATCATAAAATCAGAAAAAAACAAACTCGTTATAACCTATCCAAAGATAATAAAGATGCCGGCTCCATATCTAACATGATTAAACTATTAAATATTTACTAGTAATTCGTAAAATAGGTTAATTATCGTAGTTCACTTACCCTCAAAAACTTAATTACGTTGCATTACGACAAAAAACGATCAAAACGATGGACACGAATAACCTTTAATGGAAATAATTCTATTTTTATAACATAATATACGTCTACAAAATAAATTTATACACGAGTCAATTTTTCTTTCATATAAACCCAATATAAGATGAACATAAATAAAATGAACCATTCGTAATTGTTTAGCAAAACTGTCAAAATTATTTAAAATTTTGAATTCGGATACATGATTAGTAACTACAATTATAATATTTATATAATTTTATCTCTCATTTCATATAATTAATTTAATTTTTTTAAATACAGTATAGGTTTTATCGTTTGACCACAATCTCATCTCACGTTAAATAATGATGTGGTCCAAGATAGAGAATACACTAAACCTAGAACTAACCAAACCTAAAACAAGAGAGAAATGAAAAATACAGTAAGTGAACAGGTGCGCTTCCAGTATTGACAAGGCTAATCCTAATACCATTGAGAATTAAATAAGTAGTGTACATAACTTTTATTAATTATGTATCCGATAACTAGAAACATTTGAATTTTTTTTTATTCCACTTTATTCCTGAGGAGAAAGCAAAGGAAAGAATCTATTTCATTCAGCCAAATTAGACATTTCATCAGTTCGTTTTAACTGTATTCAATTTAAAAGGTCAAGAGCATTTAAAGCCCAGTGAGACTGTGAAGGCTAGTCCGGCTATCAGAGGATAGTCAGTTCCAAAAAAAAAAATCAAACATGTTCTATGATATCATTGAAGTCACAATAAATATTTTAATTGTACTGTACCATATTCTATAGGAATAAAAGGCTCAATACCCTCTCTCATCTGTAATTTAAAAAATCTCTATTTTATTATAAAACTTGTTATTTTGTTCGGTTTTGCTTCAATCAATCTGTATATTATGCGCTCATCTACAATCTACGTCATTGGACATGAGTGTTTTAGGCTAAGAATTAGTATTTTTTAGTAATTAATCTATGATTTTATATTTCAATGTGCAATCAATCAAAAGTTTATAAAATCTTAAGTTCTTGTGTTTTGATACTGATTTATTATTTATATGTGTATATATTAGTAAAATGCAATGTGAAAGTACTACCAATAATTAATTCATTATCAAACTCAACTTAGCTAGATTATACTGTGTAGTAAACATTTTCTGAAAACAATTCATACATTAAAATCATTACCTATTATTAGTTGTCAAGAAATAGTGTAAACCATCATTTGTATCCAAAACTTGACTAGTTTAAATAAATAAATGAAATATATATTCTACTTGCAATTTTCTTCAAGTAGTGTGGGTAACCCGATGGCCGATGGTAGTGTCAGATTCGATAAACCATAGATAGCATATAATATTATATACATAGACTATGTATATATTTGTATTATGCAGTTATTCTATTCTATATACTCTGTGTAGGTAATTAGGTATACAAGGGAAGATATAAGTAACGGGTCGAACCCGTTCCGTGTTTTTTTAGTTTTACAGAATGAGCTTTAATGTGTGACTTATTTGTGTAAAATTAAATACTTCTAACATTGCCTCGGTGTGTTTTTGTAAGGACAATGGACGTTTTGTGTGGTGTTAAATCATTACTTACGGATTTCAAGTTTTGTTGATAAAGATTTATAATGGCGTCGAATAGAGGATAATGTTATTTGTTTATGTGAAAAATAAGCAAAATTAATCGTTTTATACGGGTGTGATGTACGTGAAAGGTGGTTAGTATTATTTCTAATTACATAGTTGTTCTTACGGTTTTATTATAATAAATAACTCTGTCATATTTGTTTCATGTATGTAGTTGTTGGGAATTCTTATTTTACTTGAAAGCCATAATACTAGGCGTAAATTAGAAGGTCATGTCCTAGTAAGTAGGTCATTTATAACACGAGCGACTGGTGTTAGTCAATAATATAGATATTTCGATAGGTAGTGTTGACATTTCTGTGTGGCAAGTGGAATCTGGGTCAGCCTGGTATTGGGGCCGTTTGCGCGCGCAGTGACGTCATAACACCCCTATTCCAAACGCACCCCTCGAAACATTCACTTTCAAAAAAGTATATACACTCCATAATTTATTACAGAACTGAGATTTTTGTTATAGATGCTTTATTTCCCTACAATAAACAGCTATGGCTGTAGGAATACTTCCTCTAAGATTAATCTAGTCTTTTATTATATACTTGTGTATATACTGATGTAGTTAATAATGTCATTGACCCATCTTGGTAATGCTTTTCTGTTCTTATGTTCAATCAACCTACATGAAACTACTTTCAAAACTCATTGTATAATTTAAGGTACTTGGAACAGTCTGTTTACTTGTTTTGTAGGTGCTTTGGGTCTATATGATTTATGTAATGAATGGTATACATTTTTTAGAGTTATATTAGTAGTTTGCAGAGAAAAGTTCTTGTAGTTTCGTTGGAAAAAATTCCATAAGGTCATAAGGACTGAGGACAGAACTGCAAATTTAAAAGTTCTGCATTGAATGTTTAAATTAATTATAATGTGAATTATTTAAATTTCATAATTTGTAAATTTAAATTATTAGCATTAGTCTCTCTTTCATGTCTATAGGCACTCCAAATAATAATTATATCCTTACTTATATGCTTTATTAATCTTTTGCACTAAAGGCATCCAAAACGGAGCCATATATGGTGACAAATGACAGTGACCATGACAGTATTTACATTTTAAATCGCTCCTCTACAAAATTTATCTCCTGACAAAAAATATCCTACTCAATGTGCATATATTATGTTTTCATTTCAATAACTTAAAAAAAATTAAGTCATAAACAGTAGATTTCAATTATAGGTGATGAAGTTCCATGTCGGAAAATAATTACAGATGTCATCACCTTCTTACCCTTATCCGGCGTAAGTAGTGTCAACATAGTATTTTGTCCTCTATCACTCTCCCCTGCCAGATGTCATCTCAGTATTCACACCTTTTATACACATATTATTTTTCACACATTCCGTCCATACTTTTTTCGGTCTTCCTCTACTCCTGTATCTGTCCACCTTCATACTCGAAAGTTTCCTAGTTAATTGACTTCTATCTCTTCTCATGACATGCCTATACCATGCTAACTTATCTCCCTTGAACTTCCCCACCACTGGTGTTATTTTCATTACAGACTCATAATGTAGATAAAAGAAAAAAACAAAGAAATTAAAATAAATGCATTGTTTATACTAAAATGTTTATTATTAGTTCTATACTTTAGGCATTCATTATTATCATAAACAGTATCTGTACAGGAGATATATACATAAAAAAGTATTTGATCCCGTTTATAGTAGAGATTTTTTATAAATGTTTCATTAAGAACATTTCCTATACTTAAAATCATAATTAAATCAGTAATTAATGCAACTAAATGAATTTTATAAAGTACTTGTGAGACTAAGGGACTTTTTCCTGCCTTGATAATGAAAAAAAAATGCTAAAAGTCAATGTATGATTCAACCATTCTTGAATCCTCCTGAACACACATTTTCAAAATCTGTCCAGCCATCTAGGAAGAGTTCAGTGACGTACCTACATACAGAAGAAATGTATATATAAATATATGTGTAAATTAAAAGGACAAGGCATAACGGAAAAGTTGAAATAATGTTTGGTAGGTGGTAAAGCCAAGCTGAAGCTATTATTGGTTTCAATATGAATGGGTTGGCTCGTTCGGGGTAGCACCACCCTCTCGTAGAAAACCAACGTGAAGTAACAGTGCTTGCATTGTTGCGTTTCGTTCAGTCAGTGAGAACACCGGAGACCCAGCTCCCCTCCCCTCTGTTCTCCTTTCCAATCTCCATTCCCTCAAACACATGCTGGCAATGCACTTACGACTCCTCTGAGGATGCTAATGTCTATGGACAGCGGTGATCGCTTAACAACAGTTGACCCGCATGTTCCTTCTCCTCCTATATGATATTAAAAAAAATGTAAACCCATGATAGAAAATCTACCTTACTTTTCATGGGAAGTTTGTGCTTTGTCCAAGGTCATTTCCTATTCGCATCAAATGCTGTAGTATGTTCTTATATATGGAATACAATTCTCTATAAAATATTTTGTTACAAGTAATCTGTAAAACCTACATTTTTATATCTATTGAGAATTCCTTGCATATATAAATGTAATTAATTCATAGACATACATTTATTTGTAATTAGGACATAATGTAGATCAAAGTTAGTCTTGACAGCACAACTTTTAAATGAATATGTTAGGAGTATTAAAAGTACATGTAATAAATAACTAAGCTTAATCTTCTTCTTTTAAAATGGCAACAAATACGCTCATACAATTGTGCCAGATAATTAAACAATTTTTTTTATATCCAGACCGGGCTACCTATAAACAGACACCACAAACGAAACACATGTGAACTACACATAAAACAAATTATTAGATTTCAAATATACACAAAAGCGTTACACTAAAACCTAAAGTCTTATTTTGTTAGTATTAATAAATTAGGACAAGCATTCTAATAAAAAGCTGTTTAGAGCAGAGTCTCTAGGTGAAATTAAGTTTTGTGGTACAAAAATAACATTACATTGCATATTATACCTGCACATCATTGTATTTTGGATACCAACATAAGACGTTTATTGACTTAGAACAATTGACTAATATGTAAAAAATATCAATGTTCTATTAGTTGATTACCTATTTTTATTCAACTGATTACACTATTGATTTTGCAAGGTCCTAACAGCTTCACTGGACTACCAGTTGATTACCCTTTTCATGGTTAAAAAAGAAATAACTTGTCTGACTTGTTTTCACTTAACTTACTCATCAAATCTACTAAACGATTAAAGAAGAGTGTTGACTATATATTAGAGCTATATTTGTAGAAGGTGCTTCTTAAAATTCAACCTCTTAAGATTGTGTAAAGGATTTGACAAAATGATAATAATGTAAATTGCAAATTATTATAATAAAATAAGGCAAGGCAGTCAAAAGGACTGCCTACAGAAGTGAATACTAAAAATAATTAAATAACTGTGTTTTCTTTTTAACTTTTAAATTAATGACAGTGTAAATTACAATATTCTAATTTCATATTTGTATTTTGGAAAGTTTTTATTTCTTTTAAATTCTGTCATTTATTATTTAGTTAGTAATATGATTACTTCTTATAAGGATGAGGGAAGTGTTGAAAGTGTTTTTGTATTGCAGAGCTAGAGGCACGCGTGGCGCGGTGATGGCGGTGCGGGGCGCCCCATGAGCCGGCTCCTGTGTTGTCTGCGCGCGCGCCAACCAGACATGGGCGCCGCGCTCTCGCATCCCCAGGTATATCAACCAACTGGTCTCAAGTGTCGCTCCTTGTACTCATACGTAATACGATCCATGATGCTCTATGGAGCTCCTGTATGGAGCGAAGCCCTGTCTTCATCGAATGTTAGCAGTCTACGCAAAGTACAAAAGGTTATGGCCATCAGAACCATTCGTGGATATCGCACCATCTCGTGTGATGCTGCGTGCCTTCTTGCATGCTCTCCGCCCTGGGAGTTGGTAGCCCAAGCATACGCCGCCATGTACGCGTGGCGATCTGGTAAGATAACCAGAGGAGAGAGATGCACACTCCGAGAGATGGAAGTGCAAAAGGTTCGTCTACAGGAGGAGGTACTTCAAAAGTGGTCAGATTACCTAGAGACATCAAGCGCCGGGTTTACAACAGTGGAGTCGTTCCGCCCGAAACTGAAGGAATGGGTGAACAGACCACACGGTTCACTCTCCTTCCGATTAACCCAAATACTAACAGGACATGGGTGTTTCGGGGATTATTTATATCGTGTAGTGAGGCGTGAAACAACAGCGAGGTGTCACCACTGTGACCGGTGTGACACAGACACAGCCTTGCACACCCTCCAGGAGTGTCCTGCATGGGAGGAACAGCGGGCAGAACTCGTTGTTACGGTTGGAACCGACTTGTCCCTGTCGTCAGTAGTGACAGCTCTGGTGAAAGACGAAACATCGTGGACAGCCGTTGCGAATTTTTGCGAGAGAGTCATGTCTCGGAAAGAGGACGCAGAAAGAGCGAGGGAACGGGAGCCCACAGCTACCTCAACACGGCGTGGCAGAGTAAGGCGCAGAGGTCGTGCAGTTGCCTCTGATCTCAGACCGCCTTAAGTCCTAGACAATTGTTCTTGTTTTCCTTTTTTTTTTTTTTTTCCGGCTCTTCGTTCCCGGGTCAGTTGGTCTTGGGTCGTTTTGTCGGTCATGGGTCTGCTGGTCTTGGGTCGGTTGGTCGTGTGTTTGTTTGTCTGTTGTCGTCGTCCTTGTCATTATGGGTCGGTTGGTCCGGGGTCAATCCATCTGGGGTCGTTCGGTTCTGGTGAAATTGGTTTCGGACCAGTTGGTCTTGTTTTCAGTGTTTTTTTTTTTTTTTTTTTTTTTTTTTTTTTCTTCTTCTTCCTAATTGTCTTGCCCACGGTACCGTTTAAGTTGTACCGTCATCCCAGTTGTCCCTTTAACGTGGTACCGATTAAGTTGTACCCTTTAAAATAGCTGTGACTCACTACTCGTCACAGCCGTGGTGTAAATTCCCGGCAGTGGGTGGGGGCGCCCGCTGCCTAAATGGGAACCCGCGAAGTCAAGCGCGGACCACAGGCCGCTGCTTCCGAGGGAAGCGTGAGGGTGCTTTGCACTCTCGGGACGTACGTCGACCCGCTGACCACCTGCGGGCGACTCGAGCGCGTGGCCAGGGTGCGGAGAATGCTCGCGCAATCCAGACCCTGGTCACACTTTCGCGCCGTGCGGCCGGTGAGGTTTTTAGCCGGTAGGAGTCCGGCATCACCCTGCAGCTGTTGCCCCGTCCCCAACGACAGCTGCAGGGTATCCTATGCAGGATTTTCCTCACCTCAAAAAAAAAAAAAAAAAAAAAAGGTATATCAACCAACAGCATCCCACTCTCGCATTTTCACTTTTACTCATAAACATTACTAGTAATAGTACATCATTGTAACATATTGTGTTGATCACTTTACACTTCAATTGTGATTATTGTTTGTCGCTGAGATATTAGTGAATGTAGCAAAGTGATAGATTGCTGTCTGTGTAGTTCTCTTTTTTTGGACTTTTGTTACTGGGTTATGTTGATTTTGAAATAGAATAATTTGAACATATATAAATAGTATACCCACTTTTTATTTACTATTGCAATAAAGTAGAAAAAAAACAGTTGATATGATGTTATGAAAAATATGAAACTTTAGATAAATAATATACACATTATGTATAAGGTCAAATATACTTTTTCGATCTGTCTAGCTATGGACCCAGCAAGGTCTTTGTTGTATGCTTAATACATAATTGCAAATAAACAAAGAAAAATATCAATATATATTTTTTTAATTATGAAAAAGATATTTGTTTGGGAACTGAAGTAATAATACAATCATGTTGTGAATTTATTAAAGAGTCCGCCTATGTGTGTAATGGAAATGTTGAATATATTGCAGGAGGGTGAGGCGTGTGAGGGCGCCGGAGTGCCGGCCGCGCCGCCTACAATGGCTGATGTCATCAGGTCGGTTACAATTCTCTTGAAGATATCGGTTTGTCGGATTGATGAATTCATATGTATTAAGTTTCGTTTGTTGTATATAGAGAGAGGAAGAAGAAGGCCGGCGGTGCCGGACTGGGCACGCTGCGCAGGAGGATCGCGGCGGCGGCCAGGAGACCGAGGGACAACAGGCCGGACAGGGGTCAGTGAGAGTTGACGTGTTGTGTGTGGGGGCGGGGTGTGCGTGTGTGTGTGCTGAGGAGAGCGTGTGTGTCGGCAGGGGGGTGCGAGCACGCGCGGCTGGTGCGCGCGACGGTGGGGTCGTGGCGGCTGGCGGAGGTGTTCCTGGTGTGCGAGGAGCTGGAGGCGGGCGCGGCGCTGCGGGACCTCGTGACGCGCGCGGAGCTCGCGCGGGAGCCCGCCGCAGCGCTGCACGCGGACCTCGCCGTCGCACGCGCTGATAGGTCTCACATGTACACTCATTTAACCACTACACAATACACAAACACACAATCACTTTCCCACTACACAATACACAAACTCAATCACTCTACTATTACACAATACACTAACACACAATCACTTGTTACTTTGCACTTTCACCTGTAATTGATTGACCACTATTACGTCTCATTGCAAGATAAAGCATTTAAAAAAAAAGGGGTCAATCAATTACATATGGAAGTCCAAAGTATCATCCACTGTAATATTTAATTATAGTATTCCGCAAAGTAACACCATCTTCAATAAAATATTTGACCACTGCACACTACACAAACCACAACAACTTCACTAAACTTCATTACAATACAAACATTGCTATAGAACAATGAGACTTAACAATGTTCATTTTCATTCAGAGGAACATTCTTTGGAAAATTCACAATTTCTCAGTTTTCCTTTTCTCTCCATTCCCACGCCTTAGAAGTTGACTTTCCAAAAAGAGTAAAGATGGACAGAAGTAGATGACAAATACTACACTTATGTCATGTATGTGCCATAGTTTATAATTCTTTTAGAAGTTGTAAGAAAAATCTTATTCGATTTTGATGAAATGATGTATAAATATTGTCATTTATAAATCAAAAAAACGTAAAATAAACTTCATATTTTGATAAAATAAAGAGGTCAGAAATAATTACTGATTAAAGTACAACTGTGGAGTCATTGTGTAGCTAGTATAATAACAACTTACACAATTATTCTCATGGGAAATGATTTATAAGCTCATTGGATACACGTTCCAGGCTGTGGTGCGACGTGGAGCTAGTCGGTGCGGGCTGGTCCCTACCTGCACACCGGGTTATACTCGCAGCCAGGTGCACTTACTTCAGGGATCTGCTACAGAGATATCCACCGTGAGTTCACCTCTCCAAATGTAATTATCATATAAGGGATTGATGGTGCTTTCTTAGGTATTATTAGACTAAATAAGTACAAGGTACATTGTAAAAGCAACTAACATTATCTGCCAATGGTAACCGTTAGTACTACCAAGTAAGTCATCATAATTATATAGAATCTTGAACCTGGTGGATTTTGTTCTGACCTGATGATTAAAAAAACCTAGAATCAGATCACAGCGCCACCTACGGGGTAAATAGTAGCCAATCATTAATATGGATCAACAATAGTGAATAGTATAGATGCAGGTGAATAGTAACTCCCCTGATCTATATTTACATCGGGGTGTCGGGCGATTACAGAGGTAGATGTCGCGTGGTGTTGGAGGGCGCGTGCGCGACGCTAGGACGCGAGGAGGTGGCCGCGTGTCTCTGCGCGCTCTACTCCGGCAAGCTCTGCTGCGACCTCTGCTCCAGTCAGTATCATCACACCACACACTCGCACCCGCACACTTCACCACAAACATACACATACCTGCAACAACTGCACGCATCTGCACACACCTCCACGCAACTGCACACACCTCCACGCAACTGCACACATATGTACACACCTCCACAGCTGCACGCATGTGCACACACCACACAGCCGCATCTATTCGTACCATCTCCACACATTTCCACACACCACACAGCTGCACGTTTGAACACATACCTCCACACAATTGCACACACACCTCGCTTCATACTGAACTATCAGATTTGTTTTTAACGCCATTTATCTTCTCATCCCTAGAACTACATTAAATTAAATTTTCATATTTCTTATAAGACTGAATTAGTTTTTCATATTTGACTTTCTGTTTTTTAAGTATTAACCAATGTTAATGTTTCGTGATGGCTTTTTTTTCGTACTATATTTATTGATATTACAACAAACATTATTTTTAATGGTTGCCTACACTGAGACCCCTCACTAATATTGTACTTTACACTTTTGAATTCTCACAAAGTAGGTAGGTTATAATTTTAAAACTAAAAAATAAAATATAAGTGGGGTAATTTTTCTTCAACTTTCTTGTGTTCTCTGTCCAAAATAATTTACAGGTCAGAGGGAATTTCACATGTTCCAAATTCAACTTGAATGATAACTTAACTGACTTTCAATTTTTAACAATTCACAAATGTTTGCCAGTTATAGACGAATGTCATTGTAATATTTAAAAAAAAAAATATACGTATAATTAATTTCAGAGTACGACAGAGTTGGCAATTCAGATGGCGATCTGGACATCATCAACACTGAAAACACTAACTGTAAGCAAATTTGGATGGAATTGTAGTTTGTAATTCACAATTAATACACCTAAAATTTGATTAGAGTTTGTGAACATCTCTACCTATTAATAATTATTTAATAGGGTATGTTAGTTTGTGACATATTTTAAAATTGATATAAATAAGCTTTTTGAGGTTAATCTCATTGATATATATGGTTGTAGCGCTGCGCAGGAGTGCGTGTGGGGGATGCGGGTTGGGTGGGGGCGGGGCCGCGGGGGCGGAGGCCCGGATGGCAGCACTCGGCTCTGCCTTGGGCTTCTCAGCGGAGTCACTGCACCGGGACATGAAGTACCTCCTCGACTCAGGTCTCACATACAAATATTAACTCCATTCAAAGCGATCCTTGTGTCACTTGGTTGTTTAATAGAAGCATTTTACCTTACAATAAAACACATATTAATTTACTTACCTTATTCGAAGCTTAATATTTTAAATTCTGCCTGGTATATTTATTCGACTCAATGAAGTTAATAGGATTGCGTCGCACTAAAGACACTCTGTCGTGGTGGGACGAGACAGGAAAGGTATTTGACCGGATTTTAGTGGTATTTGCTGTACAAAGTTGGCATGCTGGCGGGAAACGAAAGTGCCTATCTCATAAATAAGCTTCGAATAAGGTAAGTAAATTAATTATATGTTATTGCCACATAAAATTTTCCCAATGTTGGTGTGTTTTGTAAAAAAGATATATATTATTTTGATTTTATTCTTTTTCTAAAGTAATCTGAATTGATCAAATTAAAAACCTGTGTAAAAAAGGTAAACCATCTCAAAGTGTGAAGGTTTTTGAGACAAATGAACTGTTTAGTGACTATTTATCGAGAGTGAAGTCTTCATAAGTGGTACTATGTTAATAATCCTTTATCACATACATGTGAGCAGCCCAATGATTCCAGCAAGACTGCCCTCTTTTCGGTGTGCATCATGCTTTTTATACTTTTTCACTGCACGAGAGTGTGTTCTAAGCGGGACTGGGGGTTGAACCTAGGCACGTCATGCTGCCGAGGGGGGCCGCGGCTCGTGTCCGTGAGCGGAATTGACCGCCCGATAACCTCCCTTTTCAGTGTGTGTCACATTTTATATACTGTTCCACTGGAAGTAGACGAGTAGTGCCGATTGATACGGCACGACGATGACTCGTACTCAGTGTGTAAGGCACCTTTTATACGGTTCAGTTAGGTCCGTGCGGGGCTGGGGATAACCTAGGTTTGAGATTGTTTTGTGGGAGTGGCGTATGGTATATATGCTGGATCCGTGTGGGAGCGGAGATGGGTAGTAGATGACGTAACGGGGAGGGTGTGTTGCGGCAGGTGAGCTGAGCGACACGCGGCTGGTGTTCGTGTCGGAGGGCGGCGGCGGGTTCCGCAGCGCGCTCGAGCTCAACGCGCACCGGCTGCTGCTCGCCGCGAGGTCGCGCTTCTTCAGGTATACTCTCATTCCCCATCTCCTCATCATTGTCCAAAACCATCTAGGCATAAGTTCTATACGAGCATACGTACAAAATTATTTTGTCATATAAATAATGTGTGTGACATGTTCAGATTTAGGTCCTAAAAAATCATCCGAGAGGTTAAATTAGCAAGTAATCGGGTCTGTGTGATGGTGGTGGTTGTAGAGGGGTGCTGTCGCGGAGGCCGACGGCGGCCGCCGGGAGCGGTACCGGCAGCGGCACCAGCAGCGTGCTGTGCGTGGACGAGAAGGTGCTGCCGAGGAGGTTCGCCCGCGCTCTGCTCCACGCTGCATACACCGACCAGGTAACTCCTCACTCTCGTCACCTATATTACTCTTGCGTACACAGTGCTTGCCTTTATACTGTACTAGCAGGCCCAGTTGGCCCTGCCTTGATAATAAAAACAAATTTAAAACTCAAATGCAACATCACCTACTGGGTGTAATTGTGAATCTAAACCATTCTTGAAGTCGCCTGAACACACATAAAAATTTTTCTAATGTTAAGTAATCACCACCGTCCATAGACACTTGCAACACCTGGGGAGTCGCAAATGCGTTGCCAGTCTGTGTTATTGGAGGGGGGGGGGGGGGGAAAGAAGAGAAGAGGAAGGTGAGGTGAGGTGGACCTTCGGCGCTCTCACTGACCAAACGAAACGCAACAATGCAAGAACAATTTCGCGTCGATTTTATGGTGTTTGTAGGGTACTACCCCGGACGAGCTGACCCATTTATGTTGAAGCCAATAATAACTTCAGTGTGACTCTACCACCTAAAAAATTATATTACCTACAAATCATATAACTGATTAATTATTTTAGGTGGATCTAAGCCTAATCGGGAGGAATTCATCATCATCGCCGTTGTCCACGAACAGCACGGGCAGCGGCAGCATTGTGAGGACAATTTTTTTTACGAGTTATAATCAACTACTTACATTAGTAATTAAGTAGCATAGTAGTATAATAAACAATTGCAACAAAAAAATAAAATAAAAAAATATAGTGTCTCAGTAAACTATAACCCAAGGTTAGAACTATAGCCCAAGATTAAAATGATGGGTAAAGTGTAAACAATGTTAGTGGATAAATGTTTGTAATGTGTGTTGTGTATGCGCAGGGGTGGCCGGGAGTGACGCGCGCGGCGAACTGCGGCCGCACCGCCTCCGCCTCCGCACTCGACGACGCCTTCGCGCTCTACGAGATCGGCAGGTACCCGCAGCACCGCTACACAACTACCCACGCACCTCTCCACAACTACCCACGCACCTCTCCAC
>JACEII010000043.1:5892721-5906720 GCA_014332785.1 Antheraea mylitta
ATTGTTAAGATGTATGGTATAACTAGAAATGATAGAATAAAAATGTAACAGATTAAGTTTAAAAACATCACCAGTGAGAGAGAAGTTGACAAATAATAGGTTAACATGATACAGGTATGTCATAAAGAGAGATGAAAGACTTATAACTAGTATAGTTTTAAGTATGAAGGTAAACAGATATAAAAGTAGAGGAAATCGAATAAGGTATGGATAAAGTGTGTAAAAATAACATATGAAATAGGTGTGAATTCCGAGATTATATCTGACAGAGAAGAGTGCATAAGAAAAATATAATGTGTCGATTCAACCTAGGTGGAATGATGCTAAGAAAATGATGATGAATAAAAAAAATATCGGCTGCCGATATCCAAATTATAATATCAAAATATCGATATATCGCCCAAAAAATTTACTAAAAAATATCGGTATTTTATAATAATAATATCGATATTTCGATATATCGATATTTTATCAACAGTCCTACTACTGTCACTGGTTATCAAAAACACTGTTCCAAATTCAGATTAGTAAAGTTATTGTAATTATTTCGAGAAATATATTGTAGTATTATAAATCTATAGGAAAGATAAAAATGTCTGTGCCACCTCAAGCATTTGTTAACAAAAATAAAAAGCATTTCCTTGGTATTCCTGCACCGTTAGGTTACGTTGCTGGTGTCGGTAGGGGGTGCGTATCTGTTTGTTTGTAATAAAAGCTTGTTATTGTAGGTATAACAATTTTAACTAATATATAATATGTACTTGCAGTGCAACTGGTTTTACTACACGTTCTGATATTGGTCCTGCGAGAGATGCAAACGACGTTTCGTAAGTTTTTATGTATCTCTTTTTAAATGTAGTAATAGACCGAAAAACAGATATTCACTGAGTTCAAAATATATTATAAGTACGATTTTTTTTTTAATTTATTCATTTTTATTACGTTTATCACCACAGCTTACACAAGAACTGACTTTATTGTTATAGATCCATATACAATGAGTTTATAATACAAGGATAGTGAGTAATCAAGAATGATCTAGGCTTGTCATTAGAAATTCGCATCTCGAATTTGGGGTTTTTAAGGGTTGATTTTTATAGGGGTTGGTTACCCCTTTTAAAAGACATACCCCTACCCCACCGGAGATGCGTAGGCTTTTATATTTGTGTTTGAAGTTAGGTGCAACGAAATGTGATTTCTAGAGGGGCATTTTTAAGGTTTATCATAGTATAATTTTGTTGTTTTAAACATATTTATTGTTGTTTTATAATTATTCACTAATATTTTAGAAAAAAAATAATCAAATATAAATTATTTGTATGACATTTGTATGACCTTTTCCACAATCTAGTATTTTTTGTTTTGTTAGTACTATATTTAATCCATAATTCAACTGGCTTAATCATAGCAAAGAATATATTATAAATTATTTGTATAATCATAAAGCCTCTCCACATTAAAGGCAAGCGAGCAAGCAAATTAGTCCAAGCAAATCCGACTGGGATATGTTAGGTTAATAGAGGAGGTCTCCTTATAAGACGAGGCCCGACGGTGGCACTTCTGCTGCTCTGGGCCAACCGCTGGGGTGGCACGATGAAGTCTATAGAGATCTCGTGCGGCCCCAACCATAGCGAAGACATACATAGTGGGGTTTTATTCCGTGCGAGTCGGACATAACCCACCCTCTCCCCCAGGAGGGTGGGTATCAGTAAGGGATTTCCTCATGTAAAAAAAAGGGAGTAGAGCTGGAGTGAAGTCCAGTTCACCCTAGTGTGTAGGTTATTATTGCAAATACATCAAAGGGCATAGCCGGTTACATATGGGAAATCTGCCCCCATGGCTTTTTTGACCCACACTTAGGGGATCGATTTGGCATCAAATAAAAATAATTCACACCAATTTTTGGCCCTTTAACTCAAACGACTTCGAGATTTTCAAAAAAACCTGTTTTTTTTATTTTAATTTTATTTTTATACTGAAATTCGGAGTTAACCGATGGTGATTTTTTTTCTTATTCTTAGGATCCTTAATCATAAAAATATCGTATGATCATCGTTTTTCAATGAAAAGTCGATTTTCAATGAAGAAAAGAAAATTCAAATTTTTTTTAGGGTTTTTGAAATATGTCAATCACCAAAATTTGTCAGAACATGTATTTTACACCCCTCGACACTCAGGATTTTTTTCAGATTTTTTGAAGTGGTGGAACAATGTCAAAAAAATTAAAAAGTCATTTTTTTCCTGAAATTCGGCGTTTTAACTCACTTTTATTTTTTTTTTTGCTAGAAAAAGTACGTAGAAAACTTTTCTTTGCTCTAAAACTACTATGTATTTCAAAATTAGCGCCAACTCGGTGCTTTGAAACGCCATCTACCGGGATTTCCGGAATCTATCGATCATATCTATTAAGGTTTTGTTTGTTCAGGTAACCTCAAAATAAAGTAATCTTTATAATTAATTCATTGTATATATTGAATATCAGTTGTTAATTAATTCAGGGCTTTTATATTGAAACTATATTTAAGTTTTACGATCGAACAATACTGGAGTATCATTGTTGATGTTAATGTATCTCTTTTCATTTTACAAGATATATGTTTTTATTATTACATAGCGTATCAGTTGTTTACATTTATTCAAGTGAGTAAAGCTTTACATTTTATTTGTTTATATATTTTCGAATTTGTAATCTATAATTTAAATTTGATTTCAGAATGGATTTTGGGAAAAAATGTGTTAATTGTAATGTATATTTACGTAAAATATCTGGCTTTAAACAAATTATTAAAAAATAGGAATAATTTAGGAAAAAATGACTTTTTAATTTTTTTGACATTGTTCCACCACTTCAAAAAATCTGAAAAAATTCCTGAGTGTCGAGGGGTGTAAAATATATGTTCTTACAAATTTTGGTGATTGACATATTTCAAAAACCCTAAAAAAAACAAGATTTGAATTTTCTTTTCTTCATTAAAAATCGACTTTTCGTTGAAAAACGATGATCATACGATATTTTTATGTTTAAGGATCCTAAGAATAAGAAAAAAATCACCATCGATTAACTCCGAATTTCAGTACAAAAATAA
This sequence comes from Antheraea mylitta, assembly GCA_014332785.1. Classification (NCBI taxonomy): domain Eukaryota; kingdom Metazoa; phylum Arthropoda; class Insecta; order Lepidoptera; family Saturniidae; genus Antheraea; species Antheraea mylitta. The sequence goes on from JACEII010000043.1 coordinate 5,895,808, forward strand.
AATTAAAATAAAAAAACAGGTTTTTTTGAAAATCTCGAACGTCGCTTGAGTTAAAGGGCTAAAAATTGGTGTGAATTATTTTTATTTGATGCCAAATCGATCCCCTAAGTTTGGGTCAAAAAAGCCATGGGGGCAGATTTCCCATATTTAACCGGCTATGCCCTTTTGTATTGATATTTTTTTAGAATAACAATGATGCAGCTATAAAAACATGACTTCATTGTTTAATATGGTGTAAGCTTGGTTGAATAAATAAATAAAAGGCATTAGTTTATATCAGTTTAGTGTTTGCATTGTTCAATCCGTTATACTTTAATTATTGAAACTGTTTAGTTACAGACACAGCTTTATTGACACTGTAAGTACATCTGCATACATGTCAATAACCGGTCTGTATGTAGAACATTAATGGGGAATAGAAAAAACTATAGAATGATAGGGATCTTTTATTACTCTATATTCAAAGAGTGCTTAATGCTCATTACATTATTTTGTTAGAATTGTATCTAGGGGTTTTCAATGATGCAACTATTTTCATACAAAACAAACTGTATTCCTAAACATTTTACAAAAACACCTTGAGATATACATAGAGCGTCGTGAGCTCAGAAAGGAAGTCTTATGTGTTGGTCCTGCCATCCGTGAGATATTGCGGAACGATTTATTTCAGTGTTTCTTAACGTGGGGCCCACGCCCCACAGGCGAGAAATCTGATAGTGAAAGGGGGCAATTTAAAAATGAATTCGATACGACTTGAACCTTATCGCTTGATGGTTATATAAATGCAATTCTAGATATCGGTGACAAATTTAACAATAAGGCAAATTAAAACAATTTCACAGTGATTTCTTTGTAAAACTTATTATATTTCTTAAGGAAACAAAATATTTTTTAAAGGAAAAAAATTATATATGCAGAGTCATCAAATTTTTACAATTATTAAGGTGGGACATGAATTAAAAAAAGGTTGGAAAAAACTGATTTATTCGTTTACGAATATAGTTTCATATGTGTATTTCATATAGTGTTATTGTTTTGTTTTTTGAAATGAAGACGTTGTTATCCTGGAAAGGTCTTTACAGCTTCATCGAACTATATAAATAGTGTTATTGGTTAGTGAGAGATGTATTACTGTGCGGATAATAGGTGGCGGCGGCGCGCGGGGGCGGAGGGGGCGGTGGAGGCGGCGCGGGGGTGGCTGGTGTCGGCGGCGGAGGGGGCGGTGGGGGCGGCGGGGCGGAGCGGTGGTGCGTGGGCGCGCGGTGCGTGCGTGCGCTGCGCGTACGCATGCGGGAGCTGTGCGGTGCGCAGCCGCAGTCGCGTGCGCTGGCGCTGCACCGCGCGGACCCGCTGCCGGTCTACACGCAGGTACACACACAAACACACACACACACACACACACACACACACACACGCACGCACGCACGCACACGCACGCACGCACACACACACCGTACTTAGATTTAACCTTATTCAAATCTTTCTCAAGTGTTCGGTGCCGCTCGACGCATTCAAGAAGCGAGACTACAACACGACCAGAACATTCAGATTACCGCCAATATATTAAAGACATATAAATAAGAATTATTATTATTATTTACAATTAATTGATTACTTGCATAATATTAGTTTGATGGTTATCATTATATTTGTTTTACTTAAAACATGTCCCAGAATTATGAGTAAATGGTAATTGCTTTGATTTATATAGTTCGTCTTAAAAATTACATAGTTTAGCCTATAAAAGGAAGATGTCGGTGTTATCTATGTATTCCTATGTGAAAAGTACTGCAAGCCGTTACTCTGGCCAAATAAAGAGTGAAAGTAACTACGAAGTGTTGATTGGTATTACTGACCGTATCGACTAAGTGGTATATTCTAACACAAGGTCACCGTTATCAATATAAAAAGTTAGACAAAACGATTCGATAGATCTTTCGCCGCTGTCAAAGAATTTTTTCAGTACCTATTAACGAGCTTTTTTAACGTATTCAATTTAAAAAGAAATGTTTTTTTTTTTTTTCTCGAACTGACTATGCTATTGACCTAGCAAGGTCTTAACAGCTTCACCGGACTACAAATTACTTCACGCAATTACAAGACATGTACACACAGATATAATTTTGTGTTGCAGATCGCGTTACGCGCCGTCCGAGAGATGTCGCTGCCGGACTCCTGCGCCGACCTGCTGCTCGCAGACATAGAGAACGAAAGGTGAGATATCCTTTATAATCATTATACCCTTTCAAAATCATTAGCTATTTTCTTAAAAACAACTTATAATTGGCAAATATAAAAAAATACAGTTGGCAAAAAAACATACACAAGTAAAAGCGTTATTGATTTTATTTACAGCATATTAATTCGACAACATGTTGTCTTAAATTACGCTAGAAACAACTTTTTAGTTAAATCCAGATATACGAATAAACGGATAGTTTTTTTTCTCTCGATCTGACTACGCTATTGACTTAACAAGGTCTTAACAGCTTCACCGGACTAGGAATAAACGGATAGAAAAAAATCAACTGTCGTTATAATAAACGTGTGCTGCAAAAATTTTGGTGAAAGAAAATTATATACTCAAAAAGTGGGTGTGTCCTCACGATAGAAGTGAAAACTTATAAATAAAATAAATGCACATTATAGTTTATACAAACTTATCAGTTTTTGTATGTAAATAATAATAATAATACTGATCGAAGTATACCCGTCAAACAGACGTGACTGATAACGACCCGAGTATACAGGATTGAGCGCGTCACCGACTCGAACGTGACGGTTCACTTCCGTTCACTGTTTTGTGTATTTCGTTCAGTGTAACAAATTTTCACTTCATTTATTAAGATAGACAATATCAGTAAAGAGTGGACGTCCCTTCCGCCGGAAAATGTTTTTTTGAATGTATGTTTCATTTAAATTTCTTGTCCAACTATTAGAATTATATAAATTTACGACCAACCAAAATAAAAGAATAGATCATTTCTCGAGTCTTGTCAGAAAGAAATGTGTGATTAAGTAGGTCTTTTTCAAGGTAGCACTTCACCAAACTTATCTGAACTACGATACATATATCGTGGAAGCTACTATTGACCTGCATCCTTACTATTGACTATATTGGGGAAATAACCATTTACCTGTATCATTATTATTGACTATATTGAGGAAGTTACTATTGACCTGCATCATTACTATTGACTATATTGGGGAAATAACTATTTACCTGTATCATTATTATTGACTATATTGAGGAAGTTACTATTGACCTGCATCCTTACTATTGACTATATTCGGTGAAGTTACTATTGACCTGAGACACCATTATTTGGAAGTATCAGCTGTTCATGCATCTCGGTTATTATTAGTTATCAGCTTTGGCTGAATGCGTTAAAAGGCGGCTGACAACTAGACACTAGGTATCCTCGCTCAGACAGTTGAACTACTCACATCTACAGATAAATCTTGATTTTCTCTTATATTGTATAAGAGGCAAACGAACATGCGGGTCACCTGTTGTTAAGCGATCACCACCGTCCATATACACTAGCAACCCCAGAGGAGTCACAAGTGCGTTGTCAGCCCGTGTTTGGGGGAATGGAGAGACAGGAGGAGGAGTTAGAGGAGAGAATTTGGGAGAGGAGAGGAGATGGGTCTCCGGTGCTCTCACTGACCGTACGAAACGCAACAATGCAATGCACTGTTACTTGACGTCGGTGTTTCTGTGTGTCGCGTGGTGCTACCCCGGGGTGAGCTGACCCATTAATGCTGAAACCAATAATAGCTTCAGCGTGGCTCTACCACCTACAAATTAATGACTACAATTGTAGTGTTGCGTTTCTGTGTCGGTTAACATTTTATTCGAGTGTTTGGTGGACCGATCGATTAAATCATGACGTCATAGTCTAATATCGATGCCATTTTATAAAACAGTGTGTGTGGTTGTAGGGAGCGCGGGTGCGAGGGGTGGCAGACCCCCCCACTGGAGGGGGACCGCTCTGACCCCCCACCGGACTGCTGCAGGTCAACTACTCATGATATATTATTATTTTATTATTTCTGCACATTTTTTTTTAACTTTATTTTGGCAATCAATCTTTCCGATTATTACTGCCATTATCACGTAGTCAATAATATCATAAGCGTTCTGCGATCATTTCAATATTAAGCGTCGTGTGGATCAATATTCTAACAAGATGGTGGATTCTTTGTTAGAACCTTCCAGGGAGTTTTTGTGGCAGCCTAGAGTTTCATGCTCCGTAGTATTATTTTCCATTCACTTATGCACAATAAACTAACTATATTACGTAAAACATCACCGAATTTACAAAATATAGAGTCAAATAACACTAAGGATTATGAATAAAATATAAAATCCACTACATGACAGAATAAAATCCCGCCAAAAATTCTCTTCTGCACATTTGTGGTCCGCACCTATTTTCTGCTTTCATGTTAAGAATTGTTATAATTCTCTGAGCAATTATTGTTATTATTTTAGTTAAATAATATATTTCGGATTTTTCATAAAGGTTTTTTTTTATATCAAAGGAGGCAAACGAACTGGTGGGTCACGTGATGTTAAGTGATCACCACCGTCCATAGACACTAGCGACATCAGGGACGTCGCAAGTGCGTTGCCAGCCTGTATATGGGAGAAGGGGGAGGGGAAGGAAAGGGAAAAAGGAAAGAGGAAAGGACGTGGGCCTCCGGCTCTCTCACTGACCGAACGAAACACAACAATGCAAGCACTGTTATTTCACGTCGGTTATCTGTGAGAGGGGTGGTACTACTCCGGAGGAACCGACCCATTCATGCTGAAACCAGTAATAGCTTCAGCGGGGCTCTTCCACCTATAAAAGGATATATATATATATATATAGCTCATATGTCCTTCACAGAAATGATTATTAAAATAAATGAAAGCAGAAAAAGGTCGCGGGCTAAGAGTCTGCAGAGAAAAGAATAGAAATGTTGAGATGATGAGGAGTGTGTTGCATGATGCAGGAGCGGCAGCGGCTGCAGCGCTCCCACCACCAGCTCCCGGGGGCACCACGCGAACCACCTCACCACCGGTATGTACTACACCACTAATTTAGTCATAACAAAAAAACAGCGAAACCTTCCATGTATCAGCGTCTACACGCAAAGGAAGTCATACTTTTTTGGCTTATACGTATTCAACTAACGAGTTCGGTGGACTTGTCTGCCCTGATAATAAAAAAAAAATTTTTGAAAAAATGTATACGTAAACCTCATGAATTGCTTTGTCTACTGGTGAAAACTCCATGAAAATCCGTAGAGTAGTTTTTGAGTTTATCACAAACAGACAGACAGACGTGGCATGGGCTTTATTGTACATTATGTAGTGATTATCTTAAATAACTTTTGAATCTATGTATTATTTTAATATATGCGGTACAACTTGTGAGATACAATAATTAATACTTCGATTAATGGAGACAATATTTTTAAATTACAAGTGCAGTGATTGTCAATGTTGGTTATTGTTGTTAATTGTAAGTTTCACCTGTCTCGGACAGATGGCGTTTTGAGTTAGTTTGTTGACAGTAAACTGTAGGAGTGAGTGTTGTACGTATCTCATAGATGGCGGCACATATTAGTTTTGAATTTTCCTTTGAATGAATGAGCCACAACAACGTGTAGAGTGTCAGTTAGTATGTATATATAATTGTAATGTTTGTTTGTGTGTCGGCAGAGAGTACTCGGGCGGGGTCCTGCAGGAGGGAGGTGTCGGGGAGGCCGCCGGACGCGACTCGACCTCGAAATCGGTAACTCGAATTTAACACATGAGTCATAGTGTCTCAACCTGTTCATACTAGTCTGAGGGGGTTTTGATCTGTTTCGAGGTTTTTTGGTATTGGTATCTCGCGACTGAATTATATTTTAAGGGCTTACATTTATAAAAATGATTGGTCGTCTAGTGGTCGGACTTCGACCATATAGAAAAAAAAACTCTTTTTCTATATTAATATTATAAAGAGGTAAAGTTTATATTATAAGCTATATGTCATCACACTAAAATCAATAGAAGCGAAGCAGAAATGAAGAATGTTTAAAAATCAAGGTTTTTTCCTCTTGAGAGCTTTCGCTGCGTGTTAGCGTTAACGTAAAGTACCTATCCTACGCGAACGAAGTCGCGGGCAGAGGCTAGTAATTTATAATTCTAAAACTCCTCATTACCTAGAAAGCAATGAAAGAATGAACTAATCGATTGAGGGACAAAGGAGGGAGATATTGTTACTAGTTTATCCATGGTCTATTTGTATGTAGAAGATGTAATTGTTGAGGGTAGTGAGTAATATTTTTGAGGGTAAGCAGAACTTGTTCGTACATATTTGTTGGGTAGTAAGTCGGATAGTCGCGAGTATGTCCGATGAGGCATGAGTGAGTCTGCGTGTGGTAGCAGGGCGGTCGGGGCGGGCGGGGCGGAGTGGGGCGGGCGGGGCGGCGCGGCGGGCGGGGGCGGAGGGCGGCTGTCGGCGGCGGTGCCGGACGTGGCGATGGCGCCGAACGCGAACACGCACCTGCTGACGTCACGCGACTACTTCCGCGACTTCCGACATCCGCTGCACTCAGGTACCACTCACACTCACTCTCCTCACTCTTACTCCCACTCACTACTGCTCTTAACAACTCATTTACTATACAATCACTTTAATTAATCCATTACATACACAATATAACCTACCGCTACCTGGCGTCGAATTAAAATAAAATGACTGTTTTAGAAATTTTGTCTACATAAAATAAATCACTTAAATTTTATTTTTTTTTACTGTTCCACGGCAAAATGACTGCTCTACGCCTGATGGTAAGCACAGTACAATCCAAAAATAATAGCGACCACCGACTGAAACACTGTCCATCGCCGGTCGCCACTATCATGCCGGCCTGTAAAAAGCTTGATATGCACAGGCTGACCCCGAAACGCGACGCGCAGAAGCGAGTCACTATGACGGGCTTTTTCGCCATGTACATGGTGGTTGTGACCCAGTCGGGCTGTAAAACCCTACCACCCCGCAACAACTTAAATACAACAAATTTTATGATGAGCAGTTTAATATTGATGGAATTTATCGACATTATGTAGGCTGGAAGTTTAGACAGTAGCAACATTTATGGAGGATACTCTGCACTCGATTTCCGTTCTAAATCAATTAAAAGAAATAGGTGCTTAATATTTGAGCTGATTATCTGCAAAATTACAAAAATTATACACAATTCTCTGCGCGTCCATACTAAAGTACAGTGTCAATGATCGTCGGGTGAATTGAAAGTCAACGTTGAAACGGAATAAATAAAACAATAGAGTCTTATAGTCCGTTGTATTATCGAAGTTTATTAACCGTGGGTCGCCTCTTTTCAGCTTTCGGCACCGGTCATTGCACCTAGGTTTATTACAATTGTGTTTATACTTTTGAAAGTCTTAGAACAAACTGAAACTTTAGTTCTCTTTGTTATTTATTACTATTTGTTTTGATATTCTTATACGTTAAATGTGACCATGAACTATCATCTCTTAGATTTACCATAATTCTAAATTAAAATATGGTTATTATTACAACCATCTAGGAAATTAAATATATGTATAGTGTAGGAATTCGATAAATGAGCTATCTAATATAGAATTTTAAATATTTCCTTACAAACTTTCATCCTCTATTTCCTATTGTTATTTTAAACACTCGAGAGTAATACTTTTACAAACTTTAAATGTCATGTTTATTTATTTCTATCGAATCAACAGTCTAAAAAATGAGTTCCAAGCTTTTAGCTCTAAAAATGACGAAACTTCCATACAACTCTTGATCTCCCCCCTTTCAACCCCTTACACTCTTTTTTTCGCATTAAAAAGCGTATGTCTTTTCCCAGGTTTTAGACTATCTGTGTACCATATTTAATTTAAATCGATTCAGTGGATTTTATCTCTAAATACATAACTGTTAATAACATTTACCAGAATATTATAAAACTTAGGTAAGAAATGAATTTAACATATATTAAATGTGTATATAAATTACGAGCCTCTTCCGCGACTTCGTTCGCATGGAATAGTTACTTTGGCCTAACGTTAACATGTAGCGGAAGCTCTCAAGAGGAAAAAAAAAACCCGATTTTGAAACATTATTCATTGGTGCTCTGCAGCTATTCGTCTTAGCTTGATGATATATAGCCTAATAAATAAGCTATATAACATTGAAAGTATTTTTCAAATCGGACCAGTAGTTCTTGAGATTACCCCCCTACAACGTCACAAACTCACAAACTTTACCACTTTATAATATTAGTATTTCTATACTAAGATACATTGTTATGTGCACATTACGCAAAAGATACTGGATTTGATTTAGATTATATTTAGTTCCATATCTAGATACTGGTTTTTACATACATAATAAGCCACATTTTTTATAAATACTACGCGTTTAGCGACGTGTGAAAAGAGGCGAACGGTGTCATGCGCATGAGCAGGAGAGAGGGGAATCAAACTGATAACATTGTCAATATTTCTTATACGAATAACTGTATGGAGAGTGTATGTAAAATATGGTAATAGTGAGTTGTACGCGATGACAGATTACTGCGGAGTGGTTCTGCAGCTAGACCTCGGCGACGGAGCCACGCACACGCCCAGACCTGGTTAGTGCATCATTCTTTCCACCTTGTCTTATTCTACATTACCTTCTTATCTCTTAACCACTATTATTAAGTTATCTCCGTTCAATTTTAACACTATACCACTGCTTAATCTTTTGAATAAGTTCTAAGCCTTTTGAATATGGATGATATTTTGAATAATTGCAGAATTATTCCTAGACTAGAGGTTCACTTTACATCATCAACTTTTTGTAGCCGGTGAAGCTGTTAAGACCTTGTTAAATCAATAGCGTAGTGAGTTCGAAAAAAAAAGAAGAATAACTCAACTGTAAGCAATAGCGTCATTTTTTCTTAAAGTATACAAGTAGCATTTAAGCACAGTATAACTTGGTGTTAAATGATTAAGTGGTTAAAGATGGTTTTTTTTTCGAACTGACTACGCTATTGACCTAGCGAGGTCTTAACAGCTTAACCGGACTACAAACCTTAAAGATGGTAAACAAGTTAGATCTAAAGTTTTTTTTAGCTTTATTTTTGGCAATCAATCTTCAAATTATTACTGCCATTGTCACGTAGTCAATAATATTACAAGCGTCTCACGATCACTTCAATATTAAGCGTCGTGTGAATCAATAAATAATAACAAGATGGTGGACCCCTTGTTAGAACCTTCCAGGGAGTTTTTGTGGCATCTCGGAATTTCATGCTCCGTGGTATTATTTTCCATTCACTTCACTTATGCACAATAAACTAACTATATTACAAAATATAGAGTGAAATAACACAAGATTATGAATAAAATATAAAATCTACTACATGACAGACTAAAATCCCGCCAAAAATTCAGATTTAAAGTTACTGACTCTCAAAGTGTATCTGCCGGAATACATCGACGGATGCTTAGTAATAGATATACAAATCTCATAGAAATAGCCTGCGCGATGAGCTTAGAAATATACCTACTATAATGGTATGATGGTCTTGACCTTAAATTTATGGATGTGATGTTCTTTTAGTAAATGATTCAATTGCAATACATTGTTTATATTGTGATTATAAATATTGTTAATTAAATGTGTTGTGTTGTGTTTTCTCCGACAGGGTCCCGCGCACAGCGAGCCAACGCCCTCGCACACACCACTCGACACACTCATCACAACCAGGTATCTATATACACAGACGCACAAAGAAACATACTGACACAGACAAAATTGACTTGTATATATTTACACACAGAGGTATATTTTTTTTTTCGAACTGACTACGCTATTGGCCTAGCAAGGGTCTTTACAGTTTCACCGAACTACTCATTAGTGTGAGTGAGTAATGTTGGTGGTGTTGCAGGGCGGCATGTCCTGCGTCCGCGGGCGGCAGGAGGAGGACGAGCTCAGGGCCGCCATCGAGCTCTCCGTTATGCGAGGTACAAACATCATCTCCACTCTCTCACACACATCATCCCCACTCCCTCAGTCTCGCACACACCATCCCCACTCCCACACACACCATCCCCACTCCCTCACACACCATCCCCACTCCCTCACACACCATCCTCACTCTCACACACTTCACCCCCCACTCCCACATACCTTCTTTCCCCCATATCCATGTCCACAACGTTCGTCATCTGAAAGAGTAGGTACTTCTATTTCTTTCGAAGCTATACTAAAGTGTCCGCGCTGTTCCGCTCTAGCTACAACTCTAATAAGAACATCATGAAACATTACTCCCTTGATTCATATTGCTTACATAGTTGTTTGGAAAACATATTATATATTTGAAGAAATATATGGAGATGGATACTTATTGGTTTTTCACACAAAAACTGTTCAATTAGTTTGATTTACAGTAGTATAACTTGTAAACCAAAATAACATTGAAGCAATAGTATATAACAGTAGTATTTAATTTGGCATAAATATTTTTCCTCTTTTATTATATTTTATACTTATTACATATTTACAAGTGAATTACGTAGTTGGCAGTCAATGGGAGTTTCTTAAAACAAAGGCGATCTTTTGTTCTTTATAAAAACTTATAATATAATGAATTGATACAAAAATTAACTTAAACTAGGGAGTGAACCTCCAAGCCCAAGCGACAGAGCGAGATTGTTCTTTGTCAATGCTTCATTGTCCCACGAAGTGTACATTCCACACGGTCAGCACTTATGATGAGAACTTGCACTGTAATCCGAGTGCGCGTTACCTGGTTTTAGGTATTGGAGTAAATTACGTAGGTAGTACAGTAGGTAACAAGTGCGTTAGGTAGGTAGTACAGTAGGTAACAAGTGTGTT
>JACEII010000043.1:5914090-5937748 GCA_014332785.1 Antheraea mylitta
CGTTATATCCGTACAATCACTAACGCAAATAGAAAACGAAAAAATGTGTGGAGATGACATAACTGAGCGCTATATCACGGATATAACGCTCAGATATGTCATCTCCATACATTTTTTCGTTTTCTATTTGCGTTAGTGTCCTTAAGCAACTTGGGTAGGCCCCCTGCTTCGACTCGCGTGTCTCGAGACGTCGGGTGCGAGGAGTCTCGTAGTTCCGGTACAAACCGGTTCGGACCGGTGAAGCGTATGGAATATTGTTGTTAAACTTTGTAAATTATAATGAAATTTATATTATTATGTTGTTGCGTGATACATTTTACGAATACCAAATGTTATCGTTCATTCGAAATGCTATATCGATGGAGTCTGGATGACTATAATTGGATGCATATATTTATTTAAATAGTACACATTATATCCGTGAGATTTTTAATGGTTTCAGTATATTTATTTATCTTTTAGTGTTTTATTAAACGATGTGATCAGATCGAGTTGTATCAGCTCTTTTCATTAATGTTGCTGGTGATCATGAATGTACCAAGGAACAAGTACACTTCCAAACGATATATAAATACTACATTTTTATATATGGAGATATTTATTTTATTCAGTAAATTATCTTTGTTTTTACATTCAAATTTTATAGTCGATATGCTTTTTGTGCGATTTTTTCCATAATGTGGCTGGTTAGTTTGAAACAGCGTTGTCGTTTAAGAAATAAAAAAGTCTCCAGACGTTAATTAAAAAGTCGCTAGATTTTGAAAAATACATAATTGAAAAATCCGCCAGAAGTCGCTAAATATTTCATAATATTCCATGGTAGAAATATGGTGAAATAGTATATTGTGAGTATTTCACTGTGATAAAACGAACAAAAGATTAGTTGGATTAGTTATAACAAGTTTTAGTGACGTTATAACTCTTCTTGCGGTTTTCATTTCGGTCGACCCCGAGATCGATCGTCATTCTGGTAGGGGAATTCCAAAAACAACACCAGCAATTCATGTTGTTACCAGTAATTACAATTAAATTAGTACCAAGATACTTAAATATTTTCAATATTCAATTAGTCGCTAATTATTTTTAAGTCGCTAGATTGAAAAAAAAGGTCGTTAGACATGTCCAAAATCCGCTAGATCTAGCGACAGTCGCTAAAACGGCAACAGTGGTTTGAAAGAAAATACCTTGAGGCATTAAGCCCACTATTGTACGACCAAATAAACTGAAAACAGTATTCACAATTTATCTAAGTATATACTAGTATTGGCCGCTGATGTCGCCCGACTCATGAGTGTTTATTAATTTATTTTGTCGGTATATGAGACGTCATTGTTATCGCTTCTAGTATTAGGAGATTTTTTTACCCAGCGATGGGATATAGAGTGACTAACGTGGGAAACTATTATGTAACGCGTGAGTGTACGATAGCAACTCTTGCTACATTGAGAATAAACAAATGAGGGTATTCGTGAAATGTGTTACAGAACCATTTTGTATATTGTATAACATAATGTATAGTGATGTATATATAAAATATTATATATAATTATCGATATTGGATACTTTGGTTTTATTTAAAAACTTACCTACATTTAAAAAGATCCTCCCTTCATGGCTTGTACCATATATGTAACACCAGTATATACCAGGCGACAGTTTAAAGGATAACACACCCACACAGTATGAATATGTAACTTAGGTTAGCTCAGATAGATCGCGAATTGCCGATGTATCAGGCAACAGCCCAAGTCGAGGTGAGCCGTGCACCCTTGAGCTAGTTGCCCAAATAAAATCGGCTGAGTGCCGCAAGCGCTCGCCTTAGTAGTCCGGTGAAGCTGTTAAGACCTTGTAAGATCAATAGCGTAGTCAGTTCGAACAAAAAAACACCGTTCAATCAGGGGGTACTTCATGGTCACATACAATAATAATATCGAAACAAATAGTTTGTTCTTTTAAAAAGTATGGAAATGATATTTTTAAACGCAAAAAGCCACACTTAGCTTTAATCACCAAAATTCAAGAGGTGCCTTTCAAGGTTAATAATTACGTAACTGCTTGTCGTGGGAAAGCTGCAGAGTCGAACAAAGGGAAGTGGTTCGAGGTGCGGGACGCGGCCTGTAGAACGCGACAAGGCTTGATTCATTTATTTCACCAGTTCGTTTTTGTGTAAATCCCTGATGTTAAATGTATATCAATTTTGCGTTTCTCGCGATAAACTGGGTCAAATATTATGCAAATATTTTTGAAATTGATTTAGATCCAGAATCGACTAATAATTATTCTGTAAAAATATTGCTGGCGACTAACCAGTCGCAGTGGATATACATTTGTAGCTATTTCTTTTTGTTACACATCTTCGTTTTATAAGATTCAATTCACACCGCAACAAAAGTAGTTTCACTATATTAAATTAAGATCACGTGTTTATAATTCAAAGGAAATACGTCGGGGATCCTTGTTAGGTTGAGATTCCGATCTCATCAAGTATACTTTTCGTCTCGTTGATGACGTTTCGCCATTTTCTCATGGTTATGTCTTTCACAACGTCGTGGAGAGCTTCGCAGTCTGCTAAATCGTCCGCGCACTTCTCCCTGAAAATACCACCACTCATTATTGTTGTGAACTCGCTAGACACAATTAACTTCGTATGTTGCTCACGCTATGTAAAAGCTACCTCCAAACGATGGCTTCATAGGATTAACATAAACAGAGGTAATAATATACCTCCTCCATTACAGACAAAAAGCAAATTTATATTTAAGAAACTAATGAAACTAAAAATTCTTGAGGAACAAATATTAGGCCGTTTATAATTATATTCTATCAACAGATTTGACGCATTCATATTATCACAATTTTATATTGTAATGTTTTTCTCTTATTATTTCTATTTTATTTGTGGTTATTATTATATTGTAGCAATAGATATTATATTTTAAATTTATGTCCACACTTGGGCGCAAAAAAGTAATGCTTGCTTATAATTTAGCCGGAAATTTGAGGTTTGGCTGAAAACCAGCGCCGTTTTCAAAAACGGCAATACGCTGACGCCAGGCCTCATTGCCATAATTTTACATGTTTTATATTTAAATTATACATAGCTGTCATATGACCACTCACATTAGTTATATTGTAAACAAATAAAACGTCTCTTGCTATAGAAAATATAGATATTAATAAAAAATCTACAAAAGCAATATATCTAGTCAAATATAATCCAGTCTATTTGAATCACTGCAAGTTTCATTATTACGCTCTTCGAATCAGTCTAGACTTTCGTCTCATTTTAAAACATAATAAATCCACCCAGTAATAAGCATTATTATTTCTAGCATATGTATTATAATTAGCAATTTCATTTGAATATTACCGGATTGTGTAGTAACCTACCACTAACCTAAATATAATAATTTAGTAAGAATTACTCGTACATACTTCTAATATCACTTTACAAGTCTTCGATACGTTTTGCGTCTGTTATCATATTAACTTGATAGTTTTGAAGGGAATTTCGCGTTTTTTTTAACAACATGAAATGTCAAGTATCGCCACAAATAAAAGGGTAAATTATTTTAATATATTAGTGTTAAATATATCTTGAGATTGGGCTCGGATAATTTCCAGCGCAATTTTGGAACACTATCGCTGAGGTACTTCATAGAGAATTCCATAGACCTGTAATGGTGCAATCTCGCGATAGTGGTGTTCACGTCTCGAACGCGACAGGTTTCTTTGCAGGCCATCGGCAGGTGATTGTGCATGGCGGTCACCGTCGACATGTTGTAGAATGACTTTACGTTATAACCTGAAAACAATCGCGAGATGTATATATTACGCACTAACAGGCTTTCGATAGAATTTGGATTATATTTCGATATTTTTGGACTCGATTTTTGTGCCAATCCTACGATGTAGAAGCCCTTATTAACTGATTACACAAACCCTCTAGTGGCTGGGTTGTAGGAATTCGAATGTGTAAACAACCACTGATAATGTAATTAATTTGGTATCGCGATACAGCTGTACCAAGATATTGTACAGCGCCCTCTATTGGTCTTTAAACGAGTTAACAATATATATGTATTTTACTATACGCGATAAGAGGGATGGCGAGTGGTTTAATCGTTCGTTCTGGCTAGTGTTATCGGTTCAGATTCCACATAACACACAAAAGTTAAATGGTTCAATTGTCATATATAGTATGTCATGTATAGTACGAAGCTGCCCTTTTATTAAAACAAAATTTAAAATATACAGCAACAGAAATTTTCTCTCAATTTGAACACTTTGAGATAAATTGTTTAAAAGTTTCGTTCTCCTAATACAACTGCTTTTAGGCGGCTATTGTCTGTGAGATAGTCTTAAGAAATTGAGCTTTTTGAATTATTATTTTCACTTTAATTGCAGTAGTTTTGCTAAATTCTTCATAATAAAATGTAAGGCATAGCTTACCTGGTGGATTGGGATTCTTGGCGCGCCACATGTGTGCCAATATCTTGGCTGGAGGTGGAGCATCTATGTCTTTCTGCGCGCCGTCTAATAGGTAGAAATTCGCAAACACCAGCGCGTCCACCGGCTCTTTATTCTCTTCGGCGTCTTTTTCCACCAGGTTCTGCCACGTGCCGTCCCTGCATACAACAAGGAAAGTATTTTATTCTTGTACAAAATAAATTAAAAAAATAAACATATTTATCTAGTCCCAATATATAAAGATTCAGTGTCATGATGTTTGTCCACGATGAATCCCGAAATTATTAAACCGAACTTCATGAAACGTTGGCATTTGTGTATAATTTGATACAACTTAAGTAATACAATAATTTATGTTTCGATTTATGGCCTCAATATTTATTAATTACAAATTAAATAATAATCAATGTTGATTATTGTTATTAATTGTGAGTTTCACCAGTCTCAAACAGATGGCGCTTTAAATTAGTTTATTGACAGAAAACTGTTGGGCTGATATAGATGGCGCCACATTTTATCTTTGAATTTCTTTTTCAATAACTGAGCCACAGCAACGCATGGCCGGTACGTACAGCTATTAAAATAATAAAAAAACAATAATAATAAATACATTAAATAAATTATACAACAATGCAATAAGATAATAGAGACAAACGACAAAAAATACTAGAAATGATAACTAATGCACAGGCTTCGGCAAACTTATTGACCGTTCTGAATATAGTTACTTGCACAGAACACGTATTTACATATTACATATAAATATGTATTATATTATATATATAATACCGAGATAAGTTAAATAAATGTCAACTTTAAATTTCTATTAATAAAATTATATTTTTACTTCGTTTTGTATTTAGTTGTTGACTATTATGCCCAAATATTAACATACGGGTTGTATTCAGACCGGTCAAGTATATTGACGAGGACTAGTACTAGGGAAAGTACTAGCTGCTACCTGTGGCTTTGTCTGCGTCGTTTATTTTCTCAATAATGTTTTATTGGACAGAGGAACGATAACAAAACATAAAAATATTCTCTTTTCATACAATGTTTTTGTAAACGATATGATCCGTTTACATCCCCTCTTCAGCGCATGCGCATCACACCGCGTTGTAATCTATCTATACTATAATAAAACTGTAACAAGTCGAAATCTGTACATTAAATATTTTTTGAAAATTTTAATCAGGATAGGCTATGTTATCGATATAGAAGCCAAAAATAATCTTTTTACAATTTTTGTCTGTCTGTCTGTCTGTCTGTCTTTCTGTCTGTCTGTCTGTCTGTCTGTCTGTCTGTCTGTCCCTATGCACACGCATCACTCTGAAACTACTGAACCAATCTTGACGAAACTTGACATAGTGATAGCTAATATTACGAGATTACATCAAATATACTTTTTGTCTCATAAAACGCCAAGGGTTCTCCAGGATAAAGGATTAAAGTCTAGAATATAGACCCGAATTACTCTGAAAGTACTGAACCAATTTTAACGAAATTTGACACGGTGATAACTAATATTAGAAGACTACATCCAGGATACTCTTTGTCCCATAAAACGCAATGAGTTCTCCAGAATAACGAAAAACAAAAATTTGCAGTTAACGTAACTAGACTTTTTTGCGACACCTTAGTACAAGAGCCGGCAACGTTAAAAGAACAAGAATTTTAGAATACCTGGTTCTTTAATACATCAATATATTTTTTTTTATATCATAAGAGGCAAACGAACAGGTGGGTCACGTGATGTTTAGTGACCACCACCGTCTATAGACACTAGCAACACCAGGGGATTTGTAAGTGCGTTTCCAACCTGTATATGGGGGAGTGTAAGGGAACCTCCGGCACTCTCACTGACCGAACGAAACATTACAATGCAAGCACTGTTATTTGACGTCGGTTTTCTGTAAGTATTCTGGCAGTATTAGCCCGAACGAGCCGACCCATTCATGCTGAAACCAGTAATAGCTTCAGCGTGGCTCTACCACCTACAGAAATTATCAATATATCAATAGACAGAATTTAGGACACTTGGTAGCGGGTTAACGTTGTATTTTTAAAAGGCATTTTGATTTATGATTAATCAATAATAGGTTTAGGAACATTTTTTTTAGTAACTTTTAAAGGCAATTAAACAGTCAAACACATTTTTTATAAACAATCATATATATACCCGCTGATATATTTTATAAATAAAAAAAAGAATGTGGTGTCGTGGGACACCAGGTAGAAACGAAGTTCCTTCGGCTAATGTAAAATCGACACTATTTGCCAAAAAAAAAAAATCGTGCTCAATTTTATGTAATCGTAATTCAAATTATCAATTAAAATAACCAAATATGTCTCTTTATTTTTGTTTGATAACATAAAATTACATAGAAATAGAAATAATTACAAAAAAGGAGAAAAGGAAAGGTATTATACACTACTTGCTTGTGTATACGACTGTCGCGCCTGGGCACGTCTCATTTAACTGTTTTATTCCATGCACTTTTCGTTACGGTTTTACTATCACATTTTTTTCAGTTCGGTCGCGCAAAATCCCTATCTCCTCCAAGCCTGCCGTAAGGAACTTCGTTCCAATAATAAATTTCAAACCAATTATTTTTTTCCATAGCAAAGAAGAAATTTCATTTTATTAAACATTATTGACCACCATATACAACGATAAACGTAAACTTATGACTTGGGATTGACACCATCTTAAATATATGCGTCATCGACCATCAGGCTATACGAAACCAAAAGACCTTGGGCCGGCGAGGTGAAATATCTTGGTGTCACTTTAAATAAACACTTAAATTTCAATTCACACACAGAAAGAGTGCGAAACAAAGCCGTATGGTCTTGGGTCGTTTCTATCATTTGCTTTGTCATAAGAGAAAAATGTCCCCCAGACATAAACTCACTTTATATAAAACTCGTATCCGTCCGATTATGACGTAAAGTTGTTCGGTCTTTGCCCATGCGCAAAATCGTATTCAAAAGTTGCAGGTTCTCCAGAACCGAGCTCTACGTAAAATCACCGGTGCCCCATGGTACGTCCGGAATAAGGATCTCCATAGGAGCTAGAAATGTCTTCTGTGCCTTCTTCTATATAAAATCACTCATACGTAGTTATTTCGAAAAAGCCGCGAATCATCCCAGCCCGTTAGTGGTATCCCCCGCGAACCATGAACCCGTACCCAACGCTGCGCAGTATAGAAGACGACCGCGACACATTTTTACCGACCCTCTTGATTCAATCACGTCAGCGAACGATCAGTACCAGCCTGTCTCTTCAAACAGAGCGTGTTCTCACCCACACCCGTATAACCGCAGATCACGCCGTCGTGGTCTGGGAGTAAATTTCGTTTCCGCACACTAAATTAGGCCCTCCTCGGCAACGGCTCAAGCCTAGATGTGTTCCCTCGGCGTGGAGCCCTTGAGTACGCTGCTCACACAATACAGTGACACAAGAGTTCTACCCCTATTTTTCGTTATCCTATCCTATCTTATATTGTTTAGAGGAATTTTTCCTACACAATACATATAGGAGTTGTTGAGGCACGCATGCTGGTTTTATTTTGGCAACCAGGTCAAGGGTGCACGGCACACCTCGGCTTGGCTGTTGCCTGTTGCATGCAAAATCGCGACCTATCTTAACTAACCTAACTAACTATTTATATATGTATGAGTTATTGAAACGTATAAGTGTACCAAGCATACACGCCTCAACAACTCCTGCATATATTTATTATCAAAAAATTGAGAGTTTTTCAGTTCGATAAGGCAAAAAAGAAAACCCTTCCACTTTCATGTGTAAGCGTGTAGGCGTGCACGTGTGTGGCGGTGATCGTGTAGTGTTGTAGCAGTGATGTATATTTGTGTGTCACGGTATCGCGCAAGCAACGCACTCAAGGGATCCCTACCGAGAGATTGAACCTGATGTATAAAACTGGCTTGGTTTGAAGGTGATAGGTGGTATGTTGTGAGTGGTACGGAGATTATTTATAATAATTATATAATATATTGGAAATATATTTCAAATACGTTTTCAAAACAGTTTATAACTCTTAGACAATAGTTTCAAGCAAGTGACATTTGACGCTTTCGGTATGATGTTTGACGCTTCGAGACAGTGTTCATATATTTTTCTTTAATACAATGGCGTATAAAAAGGTTTAATACAAGCTGAAGATAGTTATGATAAAGTAAGTGGTAGAGATGTTTATTCAGTTTTATGTAGGTTAGTTTTTATTTTAATTGATCCTGGTACATGACGCTACGAACGAGTACTAGGCTTATTTAAAAAAAAAAACATGTAATCTGGGTATATGTTTGAGTAAATCCGTGGATAGTTTGGATTCACAATTGGAAATGGTAGTTGTGGCTGCAATCGGGTATCAGTTCTATTTGCAGGGTGGTAGGGCTTTACAGCCTGACTGGGTCACAACCAGCATGTACATGGAGAAAAAATCCGTAATAGTGACTTGCTTCTGCGCGTCGCTTTTCGGGATCAGCCTGTGCATATCCAGCTTTTTGTAGGCCGGCATGATAGTGGCAACCAGCGATGTATAGTGTGTCACTCGGTGGTCGCTATTGTTTTTGGATTATACTGTGGTTACCATCAGGCATTGTGCAGGCATTTTGCCGTGCTACGATAAAAAAAAAAATTTTTTTTCGCGTGATAACTAATTTGGTGCAAACGAAGGTGCACGGGTCAGCTAGTAGTAAATATAATCGTTCAGAGGTAGTTCAGTGAAGCTGTTAAGACCTTGCTGGATAGATAGCGTGGTCGGTTAGAAAAAAAAACAATCGTTCAGATGATGATGCATGTTAAAAACTAAGCACTATATTCATTCTAATCATTTTGAATGGAACCATGGGTGCCACCATATTGCGTTTGAGTGGTCTGCCGAGCGCGTTTCATTTTACCGCGACTCCGCAGCCGCGCGCTGTCTGTAATGCGACATGACGATAGATAGATGGAAACATTTAATATGACGGAAAAAAAGTCTCACATAAAAAATAAATAGATATGAGTACGTACTGACCTGACGGGTACTATGATCTCGTCCATATCAATGGCAGCTAACAGCGTGTGGCGGTGCACAGCGCGGTACAGGCAGTCGTTCAGCGGCAGTAGCTCGCGTCGAAGGTCGTGGAAATCACTAGACTTCGGAGGGAAGTGTGTTGGAGAGAGATGTGGTGGATGCGTCAGCTCCGTCACGTCCGCGAATCCACGTTCACTGTAGTAGTCCAGGACTTTACGTACGTTTGGATGACTCTACGGGATTGAAAAATATAGTAAACTGGCGAGCCATATCTAGGTTATCTCGATAATAAAAAAATGACAAATTATATACCTAAACCTTCGCCGTGAATCACTTTATGTAATGGTGAAAACCGCATGAAAATCCGTTCGATAGTTTCTGAGTTCATCGCGAACAGTCAAACGTGGCAAACGACTTGTTTTATGGCATGTAGTGATATAGTTTTTGCAACCAATCTTACAATTGAAAAAAGTACTTATAAACTATCTTTTCTTTTTTAACATAATACTCCGCATATGTTTTTTTGGGTGAAAATTAATAATGCGATTAAGACTTTCTTTTCTATTTATTTTTGATAACCAATCTTCTAGGTTAAAACTGTCATTGTCGAATGGGTTACAATATTACAAGTGTCTTGCGATGATTTGAATGTACCAACAAGGTCCCTTGTTAGAACTTTCCGGGGAGTTCTTGTGACATCTCAGGATCCATGTTCCGTGGTATTGTTTCCCGTCCACTTCCCTTGTGCACAATAACCAAACTGTATCACGTAAAACACCACCAATATTGCAAAATATAATGGTAAATAACACAAGATTACGAATAAAATGTAAATGTAAATACATAACAGACAAAGATCCCGCCAAAAACTCCCTGTAAATATTTATAAGTCTACTATTACTAGATTTAAGATGTCAACTTAATAAACTTAGGAAGCGAACGAATTAATCTAATATAACCTTACCTTTTTTGGAGTTTTTCAATTAATCAGGTATGGTTGCATAGATTCATTAAATTATAACTATGCGAACGTACTTATGGTCTACAATACAGTGTTGATCTGTACTAAATTACTATTGGTTAGTAGTAGACAGCGAATACTAAAAATATTTAATTACTGTTGGGTGCCTAAAAACGACGATCGACTTATAGGCAGCATAATTCTCATTTAAATTGTCATACTGTTGACATATTTGCAGATATTTAGTAGGTAACTGAATACATGTCGTACCTATGTAGGTTTCTCTTTAAGATTGTTTATAACAGTGCAATAATTCTTACGTGATGCAAAGAACTTAATATGTAAATTGTACGGTCCAATAGACTATAATGCGCTATAAATTTCAGCTTTTCTCTCTCTCTCTCTTTGTATACAGCGTGACTGGTTAGTCGTAAGCAATATTTTTACAGGGTAATCATTACTCGATTTCAAGCAAATTTAGAAAACATTATCCGATTCTGTCACAGCTTAAAACGTATACCTATATGTATCTCTTTTTCTCTATACATTTTTATTACATAAAATCCAATTAATACTGTCCCAAAAGAAGTTTTACTGTAATTATATTGACTAACATGAACAACGTGAACATAAACCGCGTCAGCTCCGAGATGCTTAATGAGTTGTATCCACTCGACGAGATCAGCTGCCACGTCCGTCCTGTAGTCTATCCACTTCAGGCATACTCCAATAGATGCGTTCACAACATTGTGTTTAACCAGCTCACCGGACCCGGGTGCGTCCTGTTCACATAAACCCTTACTGGTTGTTCAATGTAGGTATGTCCGCGAAAACTTTTCGGAGGCGTTAGAGCCACGCTGAAGCTATAACTAGTTTCAGCATGAATGTGTCGGCTCACCCTCGGTACTACCACCCGACACACAGAAACACCCACGCCACCAACAGTGCTCGCATTGTTGCGTTTCGTTCGGTTAGTGAGAGCGCCTAAGACCCACCTCTCCTCTCCCTACCCTTACCCTCACAAAAACAGGTTGGCAACGCACTTGCGACTCCCCTGATGTTGCAAATGTTTATGGACGGCGGTGATCACTTAACACCGGATGACCTGTCTGTTCGTTTACCTCCTATGACATAAAAAAAAATTAGTGCTGGTTTTCGTAAAAGACTAGTATTAAAGAGTAGCCTTAGCTATGTAGTAGTACAGGCCAGGTTGAGAATAATTAGCAGAACTATATAGTATTCGCCAAAGGCCGAAGACTGCTTTTGTGGTAGTGAGGCGAGCTTTCATGCGGTACAAGAATAGTATGAATCTGTGTGTGTTGTATTCCAATCACGAACAACAACAAACTCAGAATGCGACTGACTGAGTGTTCTCACTCACCAAATCGTAAGTGAAAAAGAAAAGCGATCTTTCGCTGCGTCAAGTGGCACTTAAAATTCCGCATTACTTGTTAGCGTGGGAACTTTATAGCTGAAAGCATCTCCGGTGCTACTAAATCCCAGCTAATCACCTTCTTTAACAATGTTTTTCAACGAAACAAACAGCATCATCTAAATACTAGAAACTGTAACAAACTGGTCGTCCCATGTTTCAGACTCAGTTTTTATCAGTTTGACCATATCATAGATAAAGGTGTCTACAACAAAGCCTCTAAGCATATTACCGATTTGCCGGACTGTAAATTTAAGCTCCAAGTCAAGCGGGTTTTGGCGTCAAAGGCTATTACAGAGCGGATCAATATGTGAACGATGGTGATATCTGGAATTGACTCCTCTGTGGGCACACACTAAAAACTACTGTAACATGTCATGTATTTTTAATATATGAATATTAAAAGATAAACCAGATCAAGAGTTTGTTACCGGTTCTTCTCTATGAGGAGGTTGTCATGGCTTAAATTGTATAAAGTATTTTTATTAGTTTTGCTATAGGTTGAGATGAAGGTAAACTACTCTCTCTCTCAAACCTGGACGTTCAGGATGTTGGTAGCATTTTCACAAGAATCACTGACGAGGCTGACCGCTAGAGGCGCTGTCTGTGGGGCGGGGCGGTGTCTTCTCGCGCGGCATGTGAGGATGTAGGGCTCGTTCACTCCTGTGGTGGGTCCTCCCCACTCCGGACGCCAGCCATAGATCGCTTCCGAGGATATTGTAACGGGGGCATTATCTTCCAGATACCTAATGATAAGTATTGTCTTTTTATATGTTTAAATGTCACCAAGTTGGTACAGATGTTATCTTTTGGAGAAGATATTTATGTTATCCGTTTGTTAAGTATTAGGTACTCCTTGTTTGTTTGGTTTTTATTAATACTGAAAATTCTTTTGCAACCAATCTTCCAGATTACCTTGTTTTATGAAAATTTCAAATTTCTTATAAGACGGTGGCCCCCATTGTTAGAACTTTCCTTGGAGTTTTTGTGGTATTATTTTCTATCCACCGCGCTTGCACAAAATAACTCAACTATATTACGTAAAACATCCCAATATTACGAAATATATAGAGAAATAACATAATATTATGTATAAAATATTAAGGCCACTAAATGACAGACTAATATCCCGTCAAAACTCCTAGTGTAATCTTATGACTTACCACAATTGACAATAGATCATCGGCAATGGAACGACGTCCGCGTACACCAGCACTCTGACCAGGGGCTCGTCGAAACGATCGTCCCAATAAGCTCCATATACATAGACGCTAGTGTTCCCAATTTTCATAAACTGCCACGAAGTCGCCGCGTAATGTATGTCACGCATCTGAGCGGGTCGAGTGCAGGACAGTTGTTGGTACATCTGTGGCCTTTCTGCCCGGTCTTTCCAATATCTGTAGGGAAGAAATCGGGAAGGCGGTGCGAGGTTCTTTCGGAGCTCCCCTTGGTGAATGTTAGCCTGGTTTATGACGATTAGAGGTTTGTATGAGGGAGGAAGATTGAAGAGAAGTGAGGTTAGAGCCCCGACAGTTATCACGATGAAGATAAGACAACGGTTGTTTAGTAATCTGGTGACCTGTAATAAAAGTATAATTTCTTTCAGGAGTTTAACTTTTACACATTAACACACTCATAAAGGGTGTGCTGCGCGGCATCTTCCTCAGCGCCGCACTCCTTGAGAACAGAACTGTGGATTTGTCAGAGTTTAAAGTCACCGATACGTCGTGAGCTGGCGTCGTAATTATGTTCATACATTTCTTTGGAACTCACTCTATAATTCATATGAAAATTAAAAAGAGATTATTTTGATTTTTCACATCTATCAGCAGTCCTTATGACTACATCGACTTTTATTATATATAATTAATAAAATTTAAACTCACAGTAAACATTTCGCAAGTGTTGTTCCCACTTGGATGATAGAATTACTAATAATCTAGTGTTTGTCAAGTACTCGTTTGATATCTATTTTACCATTTAAATAAATAGTTAATACAATACGATACCACGTACGCACTATGTTGTGTAAACGCGGCGGACGACGGCACGGCTTCTCGTCCAAATATTACTGGAGTACCAAATTATCTTGTCTCTTTGTCCCTGGATGAAATTCAAATATCCTTCTTACCCTTATACCACCCGAGTAGGTTCGGTACAACATGTTTGTCATGTTGTGATGTATGATTTGACTTCATTTTTACGATCAGTCGCGCCTGTCTCATATCAACCCTTCGTGGGACTATTTTGTTGTACCTGTATTTGTAGGTGGTAGAGCCATGCTGAAGCTGTAACTGGTTTCAGCATAAATGGGTCGGTTCGTCCGGGGTAGTACCCTCTCACAGAAAACCGTCGTGAAGTAACAGTGTTTGCATTGTTCCGTTTTGTTCGGTGAGTGAGAGCGCCGAAGGCCCACATCCCTCCCTATCCCTTCTTCCTTTTCTCCTTCCCGCTACCCCACGAACACAAGCTAGCAACGCACTTGCGACTCCTCTGGTGTTGCTAGTGCCTGTGGACGGTGGTGATCACTTAATATCGGGTGACCCACCTGTTCGTTTGCCTCATATGACATTAAAAAAAATGTTTATGATTATTATAAATTCCGAATTATAAAACCTAACACTGTTACCTAAAAATCTGTTTTTGGGCTTTGTGAGTCTGAAGCACGGAATGACAAATTTCATACTGTTCCTAGTATTTAAATTATGTTGGTCTTTTACTAGATCCAAGTTATTCAATATGTTAAATACTTTTAATTATTCAGTTCTATTGAAATCCTGTATAACTTCCACATTAATAAGATTAAAACTCGATGCAAATACCGTAGTTGTGCGTAGTTAATTAGAGATAAAAATAATTAAAAACTGTAACCCGTCTAAGGAAGGAACACCAAATGGTAAACAACATTTTAGGTGTTCATTTCTATTACAACCTTATTAAGTAAGATCAGTGTTTTATAATTCAAATCTATTACTTTGATATAAGAAACATTATAATTTAATTTACCATTTATGTATATCAAAAACTAAAATGCTTACATGTGTATTAAATTAAAATTCTTGCTTTTTATAGTTGATGACGCGCATGTACGAATGTCACTTGCTTCTGCCCTCGACTACTTCCGCGAGGAATGGTTACTTTAGGCTAACGCTACCACGAAGTTGAAACTCTCAAAAGGAAAACACCCCGATTTTAAAACATTCTGCATTGGTATTCCGTTCCTATTGGTCTTAGCGTAATGATATATAGCTAATAGCCTTCTTCGATAAATGACTTATCTAACACTAAAATAATTTTTCAAATCGAACTAGTAGTTCCTGAGATTACCCCCTACAACGTGACATACTCACAACGTCGAATCTAGGCACTATCGAGGGGTGTCGCGGATAGTGTGCGGAAATGAAATTCACAGCAAGGCCACGGCGACGTGATTTGTGGTTAGGCGGTCGTGGGTGAACTTACGGTCTGTTTAGAGAGATAGACGATTACTATTTTACGTGACGTGAACCTGGAGAGTGATTAGGTAATTTTTTATCTTCTTTAGTAGGTGGTAGAGCCCCGCTGAAGCTATTTTTGGTTTCAGCATGAATGGGTCTGCTCCTCCGGGGTAGTAGCAACCCTCTCACAGATAACCGACGTGAAATAACAGTGCTTGTATTGTTGTGTTTCGTTCAGTCAGTGAGAGAGCCGGAGGCCCACGTCCCTCCCTCTTTCCTGCTTTCCTTTTCCTTCCCCTCCCCCTTCTCCCATATACAGGCTGGCAACGCACTTGCGACGTCCCTGATGTCGTTAGTGTCTATGGACGGTGGTGATCACTTAACATCACGTGACCCACAAGTTCGTTTGCCTCCTTTGATATATAAAAAAATCTAGATCATGTAGGAAAACACTCAGATGAATCATGGGAAAGACTAGTTTATATTGCAACCACAGTACAGGCTTAAAGTTCGATTTATTGATCATAGTTTCACTTGTTCCCAACAGATAACATAATAATGTACATATGGCACTTGAAATTACTTATCAAAAGCTTTTAACGATAATGCGATTATAGCTCGTGTATAGATTCTCTTTCATGCGAATAATATCAGCCGCACGACTTTTTTTTATAATTTATTGGTATAGTGGTTGAAATTTAAACATAATTCATTTTTTTTTTAATTGTTTTTTTTAGAAATACTGTTGTAGATTAGCAGACGTATGGATAGTGATATAAGTCAAATAGAGATTTATTAATAAAGGCCAGGCCTTATTAATGGTATGACAAAAACGGACTGTAATTTTTTGAAATTTAAATCAGAGAAATAAACGGTACTGTATTTTCTCTTATCTTTATATATAAATTTCTTCTGTACGTGTGTATGTCACTGAACTCCTAAATGGCTGGACCGATTTTGATGAAATTTTGTGTGCGTGTTCTAGTGGATCCGAGAATAGTTTAGATTCACAATTGGACACAGCGATTGAATTTTAGACTTATTTTTATCATCAAGGCGGGACAACGTCCGCCGGGCCAGCTAATTTATATATAGATTATTATCTGCTGTGTTATACAATAAAGTTGCCATAAAATGGGTACCGTCTAGTAGGTACACAGTAAAACCAGTTTTTTAATAGTACAATAAAGTACCAACGCATATTACTGATTGGCCAGACTGTAATGTGAAGCGAGTTTTGGCATCCTACTATTATACAGTGGATCGATGTAAACGATGGTGACGTCTCGAATTGAAAACGATTGTAACGTGTAAATGTATTTTATATATATGTATTGTAATCAATACTACTCTGAAGTGTATCAATTCTTCATTAAATAAAACTCCTTTTTAAACTTATTATATATATTCAACATCAAAAAGCCATCTCATGAAAAAACAATCCAAGAGCGAATTAAACATATAGGGGTGTAAGGGGTGTTAAATAACATCATAAGACTTAAGACACCCAAGCCAACCTCACCTGCACGTGGTGCACCCTGCTGAATAATGAACGAGGCAATGGCGAAAGCGGGGTGGTAGGGTTTTACAGCCTGACTGGGTCGCAACCACCATGTATATGGCGAAAAAGCCCGTAATAGTGATTCGCTTCTGCGGGTCGCGTTTCAGAATCAGCCTGTGCATATCTAGTTTTTGCAGGCCGGCATGATAGTGGCGACCGGTGATGGACAGTGTGTCAATCGGTGGTCGCTATTATTTTTGGATTGCGCTGTGCTTACCATCAGGCATAGCGCAGTCATTTTGCCGTGCTACAATAAAAAAAAAAAAACAATGAGAAGAGAAAAGACTATGACAGTATTTTTCTAAAATTCAAATAGTTTCTTACTAACCAGTTTCTAAACATGTTAATTATTATTTTATTCCATTACGACGGCATATAATTTGATTCTAATCTTTTCACGAGTCTAGAGGAAATAAAATAACAAAGCTTACAGTATGTTAAAAAGATAAACTCGATTGAATTTGATGTCGAGTATTCTTGATGAGTTGTTTGTCCGAACCGGTGCTGATTTTGAGCTTCATAAGCGCTTAAGTTATATAAATTATTAATGTGAAACATCTATAGGCGGAGGGTAAACCTGATTGTTGGCGTGGCGACGCAACACACGAAATCTGCACTATTAACGAAATACTCAAAAATACATATTTGCAACCCTATCTGAATACATATAACATTCAAACTGTTTTGTCGGCCACTCATTCTACTGTGTTACGCTACGCGCGCCGATGACCTAGCGCTCTTTGATAAATACCGCCAAACATACCGCACCTGCGACGAGTTCAATCGTTGTATTTAATATAAATTAATATTTACGTAATACAATAAATAAACAGTCGTTGTTTTGTGGAAAAAAATTAATACTTTATCTTTTCATTATGTCATAGCAGATTCCTATAGTAAACGGTTCTTTTATGCATGTAATTTATACAGAACAATTTCGATGTTTCACATCTACCAGGCGTTCTGTGACGGCTCAATTTTTTTTTTGATCGATTCATCTCTTTTTCATTAAGCAAGTGATATAGAGACCAACCGCCTGAATTTAGATATAAAAAAACACCTTTTCTGGTAAGATTTAGCTATTTACACATCGGAGGTATATATTGAAGCACTCTTTTGAGGAGATAAAGGAAAAAAAAGAAACAGTAATTAATATAATCATTGTATTGTAAAGTTCCAACAGAACATGACTAGACACCCGGCTCCGCTCGGCTCTCAAAATCAATGTTTACACAAATCACCTCATGTAGGTATATACTAGACATATATACACGGCGACCCAAAATTAGCGCAAAGTTTGAATTAAATAGAAAACACCAGATTCATTACTTTGTTTTTTGTTCATTAAATCATAGAGTATTTAGAATAGGGTTTTTATGGAATCACACATCAGGCAAATGACTTCCACAGTTTTTCTGGTACATACGTACTGCTTCGTCGAAATAGTTCCTGACCTTTCTTGTATAATTTGGCTTAATTTCGTTAATACAGCGTTGTAATGGACGAGGGTTGTGGGCTTGTTCACATAGACATAAACAAATAGCTTCATAAAAAAGATAATAGTGTTGACGTGGTTAAAACACTATTTTGGCTATATTTTGTATACAATTCAAATTGTTCATTTTTTTGGGTTGCCAACAATTAACTGCAAAAATGGAGGTAAATTCAAATTTTGCCTTAATTTCGGGACACTCTTAAATGTATGAAAAATGTCAACTATAAGATTGTTACTTATAGAAAAAATAGAGACACAATCTTATGAAATGATTTCTATACCAATGTTTATGTAATATGGATACTGTGATAGTTTTTTCAAATATTTTATTTTCGGGAACCAATGTTTTATTAGAACTTTTCAGTCAGTTTTTGTGGCAAGTTAGAATCCATGCTCCGTGCTATTATTTCCGATCCACTTAACTAGTTCACAATAACCTAACTATGTTACGTAAAACACCATCAATATTGACAAATATATAGAATGAAATAACACAAGATTATGAATAAAATTCAATAATACACGAATTTCCAAGATCCCATCAAAAACTCACATCCTGTTGATTAGACATCGAATTTTCTCTACATAAAGCCCGATTCACACAGTCGTGCCGCAACTCGGTTATATTGTTAATTAAAAATAGCAGGTCGTGAAATATCACTAATTATACCGTGTGAAAAGTTAGTCAGTAGCAATATTTACACAGGTTCTTCTGTATTCGTTCTAAATCAATAAAAAAATAGGTGCTTAATATTGATCTAATTATCTAGAGAATAATAAAACTGATATATACTCCTAAAGCTTAATTTACGTCATACGCCAGCTCATTGTAAGGGATGATTAACGCGTTACGAAATATTCAGGTTATTTACCCCGGATGCGCCCTCGCAATACACGATCACTTTCGTTCATTGAGAGTTTCACTTTCATATCCATATATTTAAAAGACTTACAACAAACTATAACTAAGGTTCTCTTTGTTCTTTATTAGTATTTGTTTTATATAATTATTTCATATGTTAAATGTGACCATAAACTATCATTTCCTGGAATATTGCTATGCTTTAAACTTTCACTCAGTATAACAGTGACAAAAATAATTTAACTATATACTCATTGCAATTTGTCATTTAGCTTTAAACTTTATTTATGTCAGAACTTTAAAACTACAATTTTAAAACTAAAATATAAAGGACATTGCTTTTGAAACACTTATATTCTAAATAAACAATTCGAGAAGAGATTCCGATATCGTGAACTATGATATCAGCACAGCTTATGCCTACACAACAACTTTAAGTCGAGACTGGTCATAATATCATACAGTTAATATCGTATTTTGCTTAAATATAGAAACTATGGATTGTAGAGGCGAGGAGAAACATCTCTGTGTATGAAAAATGTCCATCATCATGTAGCGCTACAGTAGCAAAAGGGTTCATTATTGTTGTAATCTCAACAAGTTTTATAAAAGTAAACTCATAAATAACTACATGTATTATTTGAAATTAAAAAAAATCTATCAAACCACGTTTTCTTATAACAGTTATTCTAGGTTATATTTACAAGATCATTTCCCACCATCCATAACTTTTGCCTATGTCAGCGCCATTTTGAAAAATCTTGAAAGTATAATTCAGTGCTTAGAGTCACTTTTTCAACACGACTTCCACATGAGATGGTTCTCCTTAGCTCTAAACTCCATAATAGAAACGCCTGAAGTAGGGTAGACCACAGAGTACCTTATATAAAGGGTAGACTACTTGCTTATACGTACAAATATTCAATAAAAGCTGGCAACCCTACCACAGACATTATTTGTCTATTCTTTATATTTATAGGTAATTGTACAGCTATAAATATAACAGCTATATGTGATATAAAAGCGTAATGAGATACATACGTTATAAATTCCGTCGATAATATATGGCTCATATAATATGCAAACTTACTAATTCTATAAAAACTATGTGTATTTGATGGAAATAATGACATCACCAATTATATGTTTTTTTTTAAAGTTTTTTTTGTCAATCAATTTTCTAGTAGATTCTTACTGCCATTGTTAAGTAGATAATTATATTATAAGTTTTTTGCGATCATTTCAATATTCTAATAAGATGGTGGCAGTTTTGTTAGGATTTACTAGGGAATTTTGTGGCAAGTCGGAACTCATACTTCGTGGTATTATTTCCCATCTACTTCACTTATGGACAATAACCCGAACTATATTACGCAAAACACCATCAATATTACAAAATATAGGATGAAGTAAGACAAGATTATGAATAAAACATAAAAGCCACTATGTGACACTTTAAGATCCACCAAAAACTCTTATAGATGTTTCTAATGATTCTTTTTAGAAAATGTCGAATCACCAACTTTCAGAAATAAAGCCGAAATCCCTTAAAATGGCCACTATTACTTGTGAATCCCTTCAAAATAAAAACTACTAATCATGACACTAAAATTGACAGACGATTAGAGAGTATAGTTATTGAAATGTAATGACTATTAAATCTATGTTTTGTTTAAACATAGATACACTATTTTTTTATATTTCTACGTTTTTATACATTTTGTTTCATAATAATTTATTTATTAAAATGGTTCCAAAAATTGGCTGGCATGGCTTGCAAAAATCGGGTAGACACCTTAAAAAATTCCACCTGGCTTATTTACATACATTTAGGAGGATATCCCCTAAATAGGAAACTCTGCGAAAATACTTCCCACTTCATTTTTTTTTCGATCTATCTGCTGTTTCCCGGACGAGCCTTATAGCTTTACCGGGCATTTTGAGCGAGCGCAAAAGGCATTCAGCCGCATGACAATTAGCACAAGGGTCTAACAATAAGTACTTTCGGCTTGGATTGTTGCCTTTAATGAAGCGCATGTTTTTAACTACCATTTGTGCATTAGTATATGCATTTCAACGTGGTAATTTGACTAATACTAATCAAAATCGAAAAAATAATGACAAAAAAATGAAAACCCTTTCTCTGTATGTATATCATCTCTGTGTGTGTGCACATGTGTGGACACATTGTATTGTGTTGATCTAGTGAGTGCATTGTCACTGTGTTGCGCTAGCAACGTGCTCGAGGCTCCCACTTCGAGGTATCAAACCTAGGCTTGAGCAACTGCCGAGGGATGTCGCGACGAGTGTGCGAGAGCGAAAGTGACTGCCACACTACGTTTGCTTGAATTATGTTACACTAGTATTAAGCAAGCTATTTGAAGAGAAGAAGAACTTCCCGTTTCTTATTTGCTACGCTTTTTATACAAATTCATTCGTTCTGGGTTAAAGGGTAACGATATATTATTTTATAACTGAGAATATAGTCTGCACCTACACGTACATATTTGTTAATAACTATACATGATTTAAAAGCGTAATGAGACACCTCTAGGTGTCAAATTTATTGGTTAGATATGGCTCATGAGATTATAAGTAACCCGTCATCTTCAGTCAACGATAATAACATTCTTCAAACTGACTCTTTAAAAGCTGCGTTAATGAGTTGTCCCTCGCTATTGAGCTGCACGTTTAGTCCTCCTGTTTTTATTTTCTCTTCCTCCACGACTCTAGCTGGTTTCCCCCTCCTTTGCGGTAGGGCGTACCTCAACCTGTCCCAAAACATGGGATCCTCCCACTTTATATAAGTATTAGTGGATAAATACGCTTTCAGTTCCTCATGCTCTGTATCGAGCTTTAAGCAGTCTTCCAGAAGGATCACAATGACCCTGACCTTCTTCTCCTTGACCGCGAGAGCGTGAGCCGCTCGGAACTCGTTCATCGCCCATAGAGACGATAAGAAATGTTTGGACAACACGACCACCGTCCTTCGGGACTGCTCCACAGACGTTGCGATCTGCGTCGGTATCATATCCCCCACCACCCAGTCTCTATAATGGACGCACACTTTGAACTCCGGCTCCAGTTTCTCCAGCAACTCGTCCCGTACGAAGTCCTCGTCTTTATGGGAGAAGGAGATGAAAATGTCGTATTTCTTGGAATCATCGAGTTTTTCCTCTGGATAGAGGCAACGGAACCAGCCTTTGGCGTAGAGGTACACGCGTACCTCCAGCGAATACCGGTACAGCAGCACTGCACCGACGGCAATACAAATACCAACAAACGTGAGGAGAGTCCCCACCACCGTTGCCCGAACCACATCACACAGTCTACTCGCATCCACCTGCGATACCCTATTCCCGTCCGCACACATCAATTCGTCAAAGTCCAATATATAGTTCCTGTGCATCATCAGATACGACACGGCATCAGCTCGCCAGCAGTCACACGTGATACCGTTCCCTGATAGCTTTAAACTCAAGTTCCCGGAGAGCAGAGTCAACGGCACCTCCTCAAGGTAATTGTTCCTCAGGTCCAACATCTTCAAAGACGGAGGGACTCTATCGAACGGCAGCCGCTTGAGCCCCAACCCTGATAAGTCAATAGAGTACACATCTTCAGGGATGCTCTTGAAGTCAGGTGGAACGTCGAGGAGTTTCATGGAAGTCCTTTCGAGGCCGTAATCAGATGGTATCGGAATTGGGGGTACGTCCTCGCAGTACAACTCCAAGGTGTTGGTGGCCGGTCGTATCTTGCAGGAGCAGGTGTCGGTGCAGTTGGTGCTGCAGAAGAGCTGGTCGACGGTCACATCCGAGACTAAAGTGTTCCTCAAGGTATCAGGTCCGGAGCAGCGAGTGTCTTCGACTCTGTATTTTATCTGTGCAGTGTATGTGTTCATTCCCCGTAGATTGTATATGAAGTTGTACAAGCCGCAGTCACAAGTCAGAGGGTTGTCTTCAAGAAGGATGACAGATTCGGTGGTTTGTTCTGGTTCTGCCTCCGGTATGTAGCCACGTGAGAGGTAAATGGTTGAAATATTGTTGTGTCGAAGGTCCACTTGAATATTCGTACTCAAGAACTGTACATCTGCGGTCTGAAGAGAGTAAAAGAAAATCAGTTAAATTTTATGTCACATTTTATTAATATCGCACGTCTCAGAACACATTCTATTTGTAATTCTTGATTAGTTATTGAAAAAGGAATTCAAAATTAAAACATCTATAACAAAGACATCAATAACAGTTGCTTTCATTGTTTTTGGCCAACAAACTAATTTAAAGCGCCATCTGCCCGAGACTGATTAAACTAATAGTTAATAACAATAATCAACATCGATAATAGTATAATTTGTAATTAAATTATATTGAGGCCCTTAATCGAAATATAAATTTATTCTGG
>JACEII010000043.1:5937848-5982174 GCA_014332785.1 Antheraea mylitta
GGTTTTTTTTTTCGAAATGACACTTGACCCAGCAAGGTCTTAACAGCTTCACCGGACTACTAAGGCGAACGCTTATGGCACTCAGCCGATTTTATTTTGGCAACCAGCTCAAGGGTGCACGGCACACCTCGGCTTGGCTGTTGCCTGTTGCATGCAAAATCGCGATCTATCTCAGCTAACCTAGCTAACTATTCATATATGTATGAGTTGTTGAAACGTATATGTGTACCAAGCATACACGCCTCAACAACTCCTCCATATATTTATTATCGGAAAATTGATAGTTTTTCAGTTCGATAAGGGGAATAAGTAAACCCTTCCACTTTCATGTGTAAGCGTGTAGGCGTGCACGTGTGTGGGGGTGATCGTGTAAAGTAAATGCTAACATTTAATGAAGATCGGTTCAGTAGTTTCGGAGTTCATCGTGGACAGACATCATGACACTAAATTTTTATATATTTAGATATTATTTATTATCAAGCCGTGCATGGTTGCTAGTTACAACATTTTTCTACAACATGAGTATTTTAAACTATAAGAATTAACGCGAGAGTAACTGACCGTTAAGAGAGTGAAGTGGTTCCAAGACAAGTCGAGTGTGTTGAGGGAGAGCAGCACGTGCTGCCAGTCCGCGAACATGCGGCTGATGTTGTTCATCCTGAGGTCCAGGTGCTGCAGCTGCAGCAGCGCGTTGAACGGAGAGTACAGCTCCAGGTTGTGGTACTGCTCCTCCACCAGCTCCGGCGCCAGCGACACCTGGTTCCGGGACAGCACCAGCCTCTCCAATCCGCTCGCTCCTTGGAAGCTGTTCGGGGATATCGTCTTCAGCCCGTTGCTGGAGATCGACACCGATTTCAGGTTTCTGAGGCCACTGAACAGTTGGCTGCGGGAAGAACAATAGATTTATTTAGGATCATCAGATAATAGACTGTTCACAAGTTACTAATTACTTCAAATTTAATATCCTTAATCACATCGTCACACTTCTATTGTCCTTGCTAACATTTAGTTTAAAGTATAAAGCTATTCTACTTTCTATACATAGAACTTAGTCTATTATTATCGTTAGTTTCATTTATCACAACCAAAAATTTTTTACATTATCCCCCTTTTTTTTTCTCGAACTGACTACGCTATTGACCTAGCAAGGTCTTAACAGCTTCACCGGACTACTAAGGCGAGCGCTTAAGACACTCAGACGATTTCATTTTGGCAACCTACTCAAGGGTGCACACCTCGGCTTGGTTGTTGGCTGTTACATGCAAAATCGTAACCTATCTTAGCTAACTATTCATATATGTATGAGTTGTTGAAATGTATGTGTACCAAGCATACACGCCTCAATGACTCCTACATATATTTATTATCGGAAAATTGAGAGTTTTTCAGTTCGATAAGAGAAAAAAGGAAACGCTTCCACTTTAATGTGTAAGCGTGTAGGCGTGCACGTGTGTGGGGGTGATCGTGTAGTGTTGTAGCGGTGATGTATATTTGTGTATCACCGTACCGTGCAAGCAACAAACCTAGGCTTGAGCCGCTGCCGTTGGAGGCTTAATCGGGTTACATTATACCTGCCATTGTCGAGTAGATGATGATTATATAAATCATTATTATGAAGAGTGCATATTTGTATGTCTCGTGGACGCGACACACGTAATTGAAGTACGATAAAAAAAGCATCCTGGTCACTAAAACATATCAATATAATTATTTCTGACCTTCGCTTGACTAATTATTATTCCAAAAAATTACATCTGCTGTCTATGAGAGATACAGTAATTCTGCTTCAATTTAGTACTCACTACACATTTGTAACAAACATTTAACACATTATTTAATTTTTTATTACGAGTATTAACATTTTACTGTTTATACATATATCGAGTGAGCCACTATTGACCAACGATACCGCGCTATTGACTATGTCGGGGGGCCACTATTGACTTGCGATACCGTATTATTGACTATATGGAGGAGGTTACTATTGACCTCAAACGTTATTGGTTGTAGTTATCGACTGTTGATCAGTTCTTTTCGGATTTATTTCATTATCAAAACAGAAGAACGGCCATCAGGCAAGTATATATTAAAATGTTACAAAGTAATACTGAAAACGAATGTTATCTCGTTCATAATGTATTCATCTAATTCTCTTAAACATCAATCAAAATACCAAATTTCACGTCTACCATGTATGTGAACTACAGAACCTTTTTTTTTTAATTATTATCTGACAACCATTACTCACTTAGGCAAGGCTTCGATCTTATTTCGATCCATTTTCAACTCCTGTAAACTCCTCAAACTCACAAACATCTCCGCTGTCACTACTTTTATTTCATTATAACTCAAGTCCAATATCTCTAGAGAGTGCTGGTCCTTGAACAGCATCGTTGGTATTTCTTCCAGTTTATTCTGAACCATGGATAGCGTGGTTATTGATGTGGAGTTGATGAACAAGTCCTGAGGGAGAGCCCGAATGCTGCTTCTGTCCAATTTCAAAGTTTTCAATGCAGGAAGATTTGCAAACACCTTCGGATGCAGTTTCAGCTCGATGTCATTTGAAATTACTACCTGATTGGAAGTATAGTCTTTTATATTACTTTAGTTTTATAAATAAATTTTCTAAATGATTACTACCATTATTGAGTAGGTATTATTATATTTAGGCCGTTCAAGTATTGCCTAAGCAGTATTTTTGTAAGTTACCACTCTCCCCTGCTCAGCAAAAGTAAGCAATACTCTTACTCTATCCCATGCTTAGGTATACATTTATTTAAGTATTTTTAAATCTTTTCTAGTTGTATAAATGAATATTGCTGACGTAATTATCATCCAGCCCTCTAACCCCCATGTCATCAAAAAGAAGCGAGTCAAGGACCCCCCGTCCAACCACTAACATTACGTCTTGTAATAATTTCAATGTTCGCAAGATGGTGGTTCCCTTGTTAGAAATTTCCAGGGAGTTTTAGTGACATCTCAGAATTCATGCTCCGTGGTATTATTTCTCGTCCACTTCACTAGTGCACCAATATTCGAACTATATTACGTACGTAAAACACTAACAATATTACAAAATATAGAGACGACTATAAATAAAATATAAAATCCACTACATGAGGGTCTAAGATCCCTTCAGAAAAACTTTTTGATAAAGCCTTGTTTGGATAAGGTTAAGATTTTATATGTCTCAATAGTGCTCCTTCATGAGTCATCATTTTCATTATCAGCCTGTAAGAGACCCACTGCAGGGTAATATGCCTCTTCTGAAGGAAGGTAGAGGTATAATCACTTCAACAGCCCACGACGTATTGGCGATTTCAAACTCTGAGGAAATCCACATTTCTGTTCTCACATACTGTGGTACTACAAGAGCATTTCTCAGGTTCGGGTTTCCTCACAATGCTTTCTTTGATCATCATCCCGACAGTGTTATCAATTTAAATTAGTAAATATATGCGGACTGTGAAAAATTCCATGGTACATGCCGGGGTTAGAATCTCTCTTTTATATCATAGGAGGCAAACGAACAGGTGGGTCACCTGATGTTAAGTGATTACAGACATCCATAGACACTAGCAACACGTCAGCAGTCGCAAGTGCGTTGCCATGCTGTGTTTAGGTTTGAAAGGGGGAAGGAGGAAAGGAGAGAAGGGATGAGAGGGGAGAGGAGGCGGTCCTCCGGCGCTCTCACTGACCGAACAAAATACAAAGATGCAAGCAATGTTACTTTAAGTCGATTTTCTGTGGGTCGGGTGGTACTAGCGGGGTCGAGCCCATCATTCACTCTGAAACCGTGGCATAACTTTAACGTGTCTCTACCAGGTGGACAAACCTTCAGAATTGGGAATGATATCCCACCAGTCAGACCACTAGACCACCACTACCTCATGAGTAAGTCCCTAACATGATCATAGAATAATTAGAATACAATAGGGCTAATGTAATCGATAGGATAAAAGTAGTAATGGTACCTCTTCAAGTTTATCGAGTCCTTGGAAGGTTTCAGAGTGTAGGTCGGTGAGGAAATTCCTCAGCAGTGACAAAGTTTTTAGTACTGGAGTGTGGGAGAACAGCTCTGTGGGTAAATACTGGAGCTTGTTGGTGTTCAGTGACAATTCTTCCAGCTGACTTAAACCTGGGAATCAAGAAGAGTTCATATAAGAAACGGCTAAAATTGCATTTAGCTCATTCTAAAATGTAATGGCATATATTGTTAAGGAATGTCAGCGTGTTACCCTGAACAGCCGCAAAAGGATCCTTTTTTTTGCTTGCCTGTATTACTTTCGTCTCGGTTGCAACACATTCCTGTGCAACTTTTGAAGCGTGTTGATGTCCAACGCTTATAAATATTTGTTATATTTGTTTGGTTGTTCCAATTTTATGTTCCAATAGTTCATACTATTGTCATTATTGTGTCAGTATCAGTGTTTGTGCTTCCTACACATTCTGCACTAATTACATTCAATAATACTAGACACACACTACTATACACAGACCAGCACAGTGGAAGCGTAACAGGAACGCCGAGCATGTAAGGTAAGTGGGTTTTACAATAATTGCGTCTTACTTATTACAGTTACTGTATAAACAACAGTTTTACTCAGAGTAGTCATCACCCCAGATGAAAATATCTATTGATGGGCCCAGTACCATTTACATATACCCTCGCTTTGTTCAGAAGCATTTGGTTTTTACTATCTTGTATCTTATAATATATAAAGATCCAGTGTCATGAACTACTGAACCGATTTTCATGAAACGTTGGCATTTATGTATAATTTGGTACAACTTGAGATATATGATCATTTATATTTCGATTAATGGCTTTAATATTTTTATTAGAAAGTAAATGATTGTGAATGTTGATTATTGTTATCTATACTAATATTATAAAGAGGTATAGTTTGTGAGTTTGTGACGTTGTAGGGGGTAATCTCAGGAACTACTGGTCCGATTTGAAAAATTCTTTCAATGTTATATAGCTTACTTATCGAGGATGGTTATAGATTATATATCATCACGCTAAAACCAATAGCAGCGGAACACCAATAAATAATCTTTAAAAATCGGGGGTATTTTCTCTCTTCAGAGCTTTCGCTGCGTGTTAGCGTTAGCCCAAAGTAACTATTCGACGCGGATGAAGTCGCGGGCAGAGGCTAGTTACTTGTAAGTTTCACGTGACCAAAGTGAACAACACTTGAAATTATTTCCTGCGCAGCTATATTTGTTAAAAAGTTTGTCGCACAATGTAGGTGAAGTTAGGTTACCTCTGAGAGCATTTCCACTGATGTTGAGGATATTATTCCCCCAGAAGTTGAGCGTGCGGAGGTGTTGGAGGCCGAGGAAGGTGTCTCCGGGCAGCTCCTGGATCCTGTCGGTGGAGAGCTCGAGGTAGGTGAGGGAGGAGCCGCCGCGGAACTGCTCCGGGGAGAGCGTCACGTTGCCACCACACAATCGGAAGTGCCGTAGCGCCGGCAGCGACCGTATCACCTCCACAGGAATGGATGTCTCCACAGCTGGAGGACAAATTAACATGTTTTTTTTATTATATCAAAGGAGGCGTACGAACTGGTGGGTCACGTGATGTTAAGTGATCACCCTCGTTCATAGACATCAGGGACGTCGCAAGTGCGTTGCCAGCCTGTATATGGGAGAAGGGGGAGGGGAAAGAAAGGGAAAGCAGGAAAGAGGAAGGGACGTGGGCCTCCAGCTCTCTCACTGACCGAACGAAACACAACAACGCACGCACTGTTATTTCACGTCGGTTATCTGTGAGAGGGGTGGTAATACCCCGGAGGAGGCGACCCGTTCACGCTGAAACCAAAAATAGCTTCAGCGGGGCTCTACCACCTACAAATATTATGACGATTACAGTTTATAACTATGACTTTTTAGTATAATACAACGTGGAGCGTATCACGTGAGTTATCGTTGTTCTGACCTCTCAATGATATCTACACTATATTGTTCAAGATAAAACTTATATCTGCATTTTAAGTAATCATGCAAGGTTTACTATGTTAAGAGATGGCGCGACAGTACAGGTAGCTCGTACTCTCATATGGTCGTAATCTTTTAATCACATTCGGTTATCGATACGACATATTTCAATTAGTCAGGTGTCTTAACAACTTTTTTTTATATCAGGAAGGTAAACGAATAGGTGGGTCACCTGATGTAAAGGAATCACCACCGTCCATAGACACCAGCAACACCAGAGGAGTCGCAAGTGCGTTGCCAACCTGTGGTGGGGAAGAGGAGTGACGGAAGGGATGGAAAGGAAGAGGAGAGGATGTGGATCTTTGGTGCTCTCAGTGACCGAACGATACGCAACAATGCAAGCACTGTTTCTTCACGTCGATTTTCTATGATATGGTGGAACTACCCATTCATGCTAAAACTAGTAATAGCTTCAGCGTGGCTCTACCACCTACACAAAACAACTGTTGTAATAATAGATTTTAATTTTACAAGTGACAACAATATTTCCATTGCACTACTTTAGTGATATAGTTTCTATAACGTTCTTACTCAGGATAATTGGGATAACTTTTTTGAATATTCTCCTATTATCTCTGTTAACACAATAATAACCTTTTCTGATGAATCTATACTAATATTATAAAGAGGTAAAGTTTGTGAGTTTGTGACGTGATGTTGTGACGTTATAGGGGGTAATCTCAGGAACTACTGGTCCGATTTGAATAATTATTTCAGTGTTATATAGCTCATTCATCGAGAATGGTTATCGGCTATATATCATCACGCTAAGACCAATAGGAGCGGAGCACAGATGAAAAATGTTTCAAAATCGGGGTACTTTTCCTTTTGAGACCTGCTGCGTTAGTGTATTTATTCCACGGGAACGAAGTCGCGGGCAGAGGATAGTAGTTTAATATGGTTTCGATTATTCGAAGCGAACGATGTATCAGTTACGCTCTTCGGATCATATGCAACTGTATCCCCTATGACCTGTATGAGGTCGATTTAAGGGTTTAATCTCCTCTGACAGTGAAAATATACCATTTGTTAACGAATTCCACTTTATCCATAATATTCACTACACAGTACACACACTATATACAAAAAATAATTGTGCCATGTATCTGTATTTGAGCCAGATATTTCGCCACTTTTAAAGGATAAAAATATCATTTTTAATTTTGAAAGTATTTATTATTGTATCAGCGCCATCTCTTGAGAGATGTAGAAGTACTTTTAAGTGTGAATTTAATAAATATAATAGCAGAAATGGACAGATTAAATACATCGATCAGTTTTTGGCGGGATTTTAGTCTGTCACGTAGTGGATTTTATATTTTATTCATAATCTTGTGTTATTTGACTCTATATTGGGTTTTGGTGGTGTTTTAAGTAATATAGTTTGTTGTGCATGCGTGAAGCTAATGGAAAATAATACTGAGGAGTATGAAATTCTGAGATGCCACAAAAACTCCCCGGAAGGTTCTAACATGGGATCCACCATCTTGTTAGAATATTGATTCACACGACGCTTGATATTGAAATGATCGCACGACGCTTGTGATATTATTGACTATGTGACAATAACAGTAATAATCGGAAAGATTGATTACCAAAAATAAAGTTAAAAAAATGCATTGATGTCTATTCAATTAAAAATATAATCAAATGTAGATTAAGAGTGGTTGAGGGAGTTAGATCTCACCAGCATTGAACATCATGAGAGCTCGCAGCGCGCGCACTCCGCTCAGAGTCTCCGGTTCGAGTCTTGTCAACGCTTTGTTTAGCGTAAGTACCTAAAAATATACAACTTTATATATACCAGTGCTCGTTCATTGGTTGAATTTAATCATAATAATGGGTACAAACTTTTTTTTCTACGTAATATTGTACAGATATTGTAGACCGCGAATTAGGACGAATGGAAAAAAAAAACAAATCTTTATCTCTTACATTTCGACTATATGTACTAGACAAAAAGTAATAAGAAAAATCTGTTCATTAACAGACGAGAGAGATGTGCTTAACAAATTCTTGTCTCTGCCTATTCTTATATAGAATCTATACTAATATTATAAAGAGGTAAAGTTTGTGAGTTTGTGACGTTGTGATGTTGTGGCGTTGTAGGGGGTAATCTCAGGAACTACTGGTCCGATTTGAATAATTCTTTTAATGTTATATAGCTTATTCATCGAGAATGGATATATCATTACGCTAAGATCAATAGAAGCAGAGCACAGATGAAAAATGTATCAAAATCGGGATGTTTTTTTCTTTTGAGAACTACTGCGTGTTAGTGTTAGTGTATCTATTCCACGCGAACGAAGTCGTGGGCAGAGGCTAGTAGACTATAAATTCGATAATAATTCATTTAAAAAGATTTAATATTAAAAAAATACGAATTCTTTACAATTTTTTTAATGATAACACTAAAGGCTCATCATTATCTATTAAAGAACAGAAATACGAATGAATATAACACAAAATCATTTCCACGTGAACCAAGCCGCGAACACGAGTATTATTAAAGATAAACATGTGACTGACAAGAGCATCGGAATATCCATAGATTACAGTGTTAATCATTGTAAATAGTTATTATTATACGATGTTAATATTTAGGATGTATAGAGACGTAACGTAAAACTCGTGACGTTGTTGTGGTCCAATTCAATTAACGATGTGATAACAGAATCATTGAAAATTATTATAAAGTGAGGTTTCAAAAAGAAATCTCGGGATAACCAAAGAAAAAAAAAGAACCCATGGAATTAATAAAGTGCAGTTTTGAGTTCTAGAAAAACTCCGGATTAAAGAAAGTGTAGACATAGGGTAGAAAAGAAATTCTCGGAATTCGAGTCCTACAGTCCGTGGAGGGGAGGGGGAGATATACCAGTCAGTATCCACTGAGGGATCTTCCATATCCGTCCCCTCAGACTGTCTTATGAGGGGTCGACACTTACCGGGAGAGCAGACGTACGAGTACTACTCTCCGGCCCAAAAGGTGTAAAGAGGCGCCTTGGGGTTTTAGTCCGTGCAAATTGGACATCATTTAGTTTGAGCCGCCCAGTTAGGGTGGGTATCTGTAGGGATTTCCCCAAGTACAAAAAATAATTTACTGGGATGTTAATGTATAGATTTGAATTCCAAAAAAATCGGTCAATAAACAAAACACACTTTTTAGGGTAAAGAAAAAATACCAGATTAATACAGTGTAGGTGTCATGATCATCAACCTGTAAGAGGCTTACGGTAGGGTCATAAACCTTATCCAGAGGGAAGATGTAGGCATAATCACCGCATCAGCCCACGATGTATTGACGATTTCATACTCTGAGGAATTTACAGTTCTATGTTTCTCCACATACTATAAAAATATTATTAATGTTCAGGTTTTCTCGCGATGCTTTCCTTCAACGTCAGCCGATAGTGTTACCAATTTCAATTAGTAAATGTATGCGAATTCAAATTCGTTGGTACATGCCGGGGTTCTGTTGCGGACATCGGAATGATATAGTAGGGTAGGTAGGAGGTTTGAATACCATTTCAAGGATGAAGACGAAACTATTGAGTTAATAGAGCATAAATTTTAGGTTAAAGAAGAATCTCTATATAAACGAAGTATAGTCAAGTTTCAGAATAAACTACGGAAGTAATGTGTATTTTTGAGGTTCGAGACGAAATGTGATGTACCTCAACATCGGTAGCATGCAGTTTCCTTAGTATACAAGTCAGATCTTCTGGTAGGGAGCAATCTCTGATCGCCATGCTGGGCACCGTCTTATTGTCACCCAACGCTAATTCCGGGAACTCGTCGCAATTCAGCTGCCCTCCCTGTTAACCAAGAATTTTACAATAATTTCCCATAATATTCTAATGTTTTTATTTTAAAATGACTACGGTATTGGATTGACGAGTCTTTACGGTTCACCGGACTGCTAAAGCGAGCCCTTTTGGCACTTCGCTTCTTGGCAACAATATCAAGGGCTTTAGAGTGGCCAAACCTTTTTTTTATATATCAAAGGAGGAAAACGTACAGGCAGATCATTTGATGGTAAGTAATCACCGCCGTCCATAGCCAATAGCATCAGCAAGGGAGTCACAAGTGCGTTGCCGGCATTTTAGAGGTGGGCCTCCGGCGCTCTCATTGACCGAATGAAACGCAACAATGCAAGCACTTCACGTCGGTGTTGCATAAACTAGCTTTTCAAAAAACGAGTTAGCCATCGAAATATATAAATGTGACTGAACAAACAACTTTCTATAAAAGGGTTTTTTTTTCGAAATGAAAACGCTATTG
This sequence comes from Antheraea mylitta, assembly GCA_014332785.1. NCBI lineage: Eukaryota > Metazoa > Arthropoda > Insecta > Lepidoptera > Saturniidae > Antheraea > Antheraea mylitta. The sequence goes on from JACEII010000043.1 coordinate 5,948,133, forward strand.
ACCTGGAATGGTCTTTACAGCTTCACCGAACTATTGAAGCGAGCGCTAAAGGTACTCAGCCGATTTGGGAAGTTTGGGCGACTAATTCAAGGGTGCACGGCACACCTAGGCTTGGGCTGTCGCCTGGCACCAGTAACAAATGTCAGGAAACGAGTTGTTCCACACCCAAGTTATAGTCTGGTGAAGCTGTTAATACCTTGCTAGGTCAATAGCGTAGTCAGTTCGAGAAAAAAAATCACCCATACAAGTAGTAATGAGTTTGTAAATACAATGAAAAGTTCATTACCTCGCAGTCTATATTGATATAATCCCTAAGCCTGGCGACGACCGTCAGGTTAGTGGAGGGCAGTTCACATGAGTATTCTAGCTCATCGCCAGTCGCGCACGAGCACTCCGCTGGGCACAACTCCTCAGCCAAGGCCGCTCCTCCGAGCCCGACCACCAGCAGCATCAGCACCGCCGTCATCATCCTGTTAGCTGTCTTCGAATCTCACACCCATTACTGAAAAGAAAAGTGGATATCTTATTCACATGAACTATAATGGACAAATTTGTTATAGAATTAGTTTTTTCCTGCAGACTCTTGATCTGCACCTTTTTTTCTTCTTGTTCTTCTCTTTTGCAGACTCTTGGTTCGCAATCCGCATCTTTTTTTGCTTTTTTTTATGTATAGGTTAAAAATCCTATCTGTGAGCAAGTAGTAATGTTTTTTATTTGTTTATTGTTATTTTATATATTTATTGTTAATGATGTTATTGCCTATTTGCCTTTGTTTTGCCTTTTTAAGCACCTTTTTTCTGGCGTTATTTTAACTGCACTACAGCTTAAATACCATATTTAGTTTATACACTATAAAAAAGTCAATGCAGTCATAAGGACTGCCGATAGAAGTGAAAACTCAGAACAATGGAATTTAAACTGTATTTTAAATTCATTATGGTGTGAATTATTCAAAGTTCATAATTACTAAATTAAAATTAATATCATAAGTATCTTTTTCACATTATTGGCACTCTGAATACAAATTTATCTTAATTACTGAATTTAGTAAAAGACCGCCATAATGTAAATATTAGAAACTGTGATAAACGTCCCATGTTTCAGACTTAGCAAAACCAGTAATAGTTTCTTAGGTAACAGTGTTAGGTTTTACAATAAAGTCCCAAAACATGTTACCGATTTACCGGACTGTAAATTTAAGCGCGACGTCAAGCGGGTTTTAGTGTCAAAAGGATATTATAGAGTGGATCAGTATGTGAACGATAGTGATGTCTGGAATTGACTCCTCTCTGTGTATCCACTAAAAGCTATTGTATGATGTATTGGAAATATATGTTAAAAAAATGTACCCGATCGAGTTTCTTGCCGGTTATTCTCGATGGCTGGGTTGTTTTCCGAACCGGTGGTAGTTTTTGACGTTCATAAGTGCCTTATTATGGCCTGAAGTGAATAAAATATTTTTGATTTTGATTTCTGAATGATAATCATATACTGTTTTATACAGTTTATTAATTCATCAATATAATGGCCTGCACAAACTCAATACTAAATATGAATATTACATTTACACCGGCCCCTATACTACGCGTCGGTAGTCTAACTCAAGCGCAATACGGTTGGTAACTCTTACTAGCATGTCATGACGCGAAACTATAAATTTATCTCCTGCCAAAAAATATCCCTTAACGCGCCTAAAGAAGTTCTAAGTTCAATAAACAAAATCTAAAAAGATATTTGTCTTACTTGAAAGATAGGATGTATTTGTTATACGCTATAGAATATTTGTACATATTTTACACTAGCCTTTGCCCACGACTTCGTTCGCGTAGAATAGGCTAACGCTAACACGCAGCGGAAGCTCTCAAGAGGAAAAAAAAACGATTTTTAAACATTTTTCATTGGTGCTCCGATCCTATTCTTCTTAACGTGATGATATATAGCCTTCCTCGATAAATGAGCTATATAACATTGAATTATTTTTTCAAATCGGACCAGTAGTTCCTGAGATTACCTCTTACAACATCACAACGTCACAAACTCACAAACTTTACCTCTTTATAATATTAGTATATATAGATTTGAAGAGTTAATCGTATGTGACAGTTTTACAAACATTTACGAATATAAATAGAGCAAAAATATTCATTATCTGTAAACCGTAATTATAATTTGGATGAAAACACAATAAAAACAAAATAAATATAACGTATCTGAGTCCGCTACTTACAATTGAAGCAGTCGCGAGCGCAATTTTAATTACTGCTGTCGTTAATTGCTACAAAGTTACTAATTCTTTCATTAAACTCTAATGTTTGGAATACTCCCCCAACCGTTACCCCCCTTCCCCGATTCCATTGGATATTCACCAATAAGCGTTCAGTCCCGATAGAAATCATACTAAATAACATCTGGATCATTTTTGTCGGAGTTATGTCGAGGGTTGCCAACGTTTCAGATTCGAAATATGCGAATCTATACTAATATAAAGCTGGAGGGTTTGTTTGTTTGTTTGAACGCGCTAATTTCAGGATAATCCTTTCAGTGTTAGATAGCTCGTTTATCGAGGAAAGCTATCATCATCACTCTTAGATCAATAGGAGCCTCCTTTCTTAAAGGCCGGCAACGGCATTTGTGATTCTTGTAGTTTCACAGGTGTCTATGGACGGCGGTGATCACTTATCATCAGGTGACCCACAGGTTCGTTTGCCGCCAATAGCATAAAAAAAAAGGAGCGGAGCACCCATTTTGGTGGTAGAGCCACACCGAAGCTATAACTGGTTTCAGCATGAATGGGTCGGCTCGTCCGGGGTACTACCACCCGAAACTGAAACACCGATGTGAAGTTACAGCGCTTGCATTGTTGCGTTTCATTAGGTCAGTGAGAGAGCCGGAGGCCCACCTCACTTACTCTCTCTTCTCTCCCTAATTAATCCCCAATTCCATGCGGACGAAGTCGCGGGAAGAAGTAAGTTTAATACATATAAACCAAAGAAGTGTCGCTTCCTCCGCGTGTACACAAACAATGTGTTTTTATAAGTTTTAGTGTTTTAATCAATTTCATGTCATTTGAAATGATGGTGTAGCCTGAGATGGTAGGGTTTTGGGGTGTAAGAGGTGTCGAATAACATCTTAAGACTTGAGACACCCAAGCCAACCTCACCTGCACGTGGTGCACCCTGCTGATCAACGAACGAGGCAATGGCGAGAGCGGGGTGGTAGGGTTTTACAGCCCGACTGGGTCGCAACCACCATGCATATGGCGAAAAAGTCCGTCATAGTGACTCGCTTCTGCGCGTCGCGTTTCGGGATCAGCCTGTGCATATCCAGTACTGGGCGACTTTCGTCATTATGGCCGGCATGACAGCGGCGACCGGCGATGGATAATCTGTCTCTCGGTGTTGCCGATGTTTTTGGATTGTACTATGCTTAACATCAGGCTTAGTGCAGTCACTTTGTCGTGCTGCTATATAAAAAAAAAAACAAGCTAAGCCTAGAACACGTCGACAAATGCTTGTGGACAAGCTTTCAACTTGAGAGTAGTAGGATTAAGAAGATGCCCTAAAACAGTAAGAAAATTCTCATCTTTACATGCTTTATATGCTAATGGGTAAATTAGTAAAATCGTTTTATAAAGTTTAAAATACGTTCCATTATTGTCATATATAATGAGATGACGAGATACTTCTAGATCCGTGAATACAAGAAATTATGGAATTCGCGTGTTAGCTGGCAACCCTGACACATCTGTATACCGCGTCCGGCAGATGACTCGTGTATTTCTATGTACGTTATGTACCTAAAATGTTATCTGAATTCAACAAACAGACGGGACCGCGAACAACCGATACCAATGATATGTTTATAATTAAATATAGATATGTGCATATATATTACTGCTTTGTGTGTAAAATAATAAGCAAAATATATAAAAAGACAGAGTCACAATGTTTGTCCACTCTGAAACTACTCAGCCGATCTGCATGAACCGGTTGGCATTTATGTATAATTTATTTATTATTATATTTTGTATTTCGAGGATTTATATGTCCTCAATATTTTTTTTAAATTTCAGATTAAATTATTGTCAATGTTCATTATTCTTTTTGATTGTAAGTTTCATTGTAAATGTCGAACAGATGGCGCTTTAAAATAGTTTGTTGACAGAAAACTGCAGGAGCAACTGTTATACATATATCATAGATGGCGCCACGTTTTAATCTGATTCTATATGTAAAACTGAGCCACAGTAATGCGTGGCTGGTTCTGCCAGTAATTTTATATATCACTAGCTGGGCCCGAGACTCCGTCGGCGTGAAATGTATCAATTCCATTCTCTACTTTACTCTAGTACTTAAGTCGCGTCCTCATTAAAATTACAGTAACTTTTAATAGCGTGAACCGATTTAAATGAAACCAAGACTAAATGTTCCTCGAGGATATACCCTATGATTTTCTCGTTGAAAATTGTTCGTAAACGCAGTACTTTAGCAATGATGCGCGTTCAAACAAAGAAACAGACAATCATGCAGATAAGTAGACATACATACATTTCTAAAAATACAATATTTATTACTTATTACAAGATAACTGCAATTTTTTTTTCATAAAAATCTAAAACGTACACGTATAGAAGATTAAGCGATTACCATTCTGTGACATGGAACTGACTTGTAGAATTACCACTTCTTAGAAACGATGCACACTTGATTAAATAAAGACGTGGCGATGTCTTAACTGTATCGTTTGATATGACTACACACAGTAACTATGATATCGTATGATATCGGCGCACCTTATCATGGCCGGTTTGACATTTGTCCGTTCATGGAATTTCGTAGAAATTAAAAACTTTTTGTAATAGCAAATTGTTGTTCCCTATTGTTAATACTTAAGTCGTTCTGATCTAGTGATTTGACCTATGGAATATAATTTCAATGTCCGCAGGTTCCGGGATCTATTAATGAATTTTTTATTAATGAATTCGCGTACATTTACTAATTTAAACTGGCAACACAATCAACTGACGTTGAAGGAAAACATCGTGAAGAAGCCTAAACCTGAGAAATGTAGCACTACTGTATGTGGGAAAGATAGAACTGTGTATTTCTCAGAGTTTGATATCGCCAATACGCCGTGGGCTGGCGTGGTGATTATGCTAATAGCTTCCCAAGGGAAGAGGCCTATGGCCCTGCAGTGGGTCTCTTACAAATCCATGATGACAATTGTCAATAGTAACGTGCAGTAAGTCTTACAATTTATCGAATATATAACTTTATGATTTAAAATTAACTTAGTAGAGATTTATAAATGATACCTATATATACGTATAACAATATAATAAACTAGCCTCTGCCCGCGACTTCGTTCGCGTGGAATACATACACTAACCCTAACACTAACACGCAGCACTTCTCATAAGGAAAAACATACCGATTTTGAAACATTTTTCATCTGTACTCCGCTCCTATTGGTCTTAGCGTGATGATATATAGCCTATAACCATTCTCGATGAATGAACTATATAACAATGAAAGAATTATTCAAATCGGACGAGTAGTTCCTGTGATTACCTCCTAACATCTTTTTCGGTCTTCCGCTACTCCTATACTATTTAATTTTCATCTCTCCTCTTTTTTTATACTATAGGAGGCAGACGAACAGGCAGGTCACCTGATTTTAAGTGGTCACCGCCGTATATAGACACTAGCAACATCAGAGGAGTCGCAAGTGTGTTGCCAGCCTGTGTTGGTGGGGCAGAGGTCGGGAGGAGGCAGGCAAGATCCTGCGGCGCTCTCCGGCGCTGTCACTGACCGAACGCAACGCAACAATGCAAGCACTGTTACTTCATGTCGGTGTTTCTGTGGGTCGGGTGGTAGTACCCCGGGGGAGCCAATCCATTTATGTTGAAACCAGTAATAGCTTCAGCGTGGCTCTACCAACTATAAAATACCACCATGACATGCCCATACCATGGTAACCTATTACTCCTCAACTTCTCTGTCACTGATGCTATTTCTAATTTCCTCTGATATACTCATTCTTAATCTTATCGATTCTAGTTACACATCTATCTTAACATTCGCATCTCTGCCACAAGTAGTTATCTCTCATCACCGTCTTTTTCTTAACCCAGCACTCAGTTGCATACAAGAACTTGACATATATATATTTCTAAATTCGAAATAATATATCTATATCTTACTAGCCTCTGCCCGCGACTTCGTTCGCGTGGAATGGATACACTAACGCCAACACTAATACACGCAGCAGTTCTCAAAAGGAAAAAACATCCCGATTTTGAAACATTTTTCATCTGTGCTCCGCTCCTATTGATTTTAGCGTGATGATACCATTCTTGACGAATGAGCTATATAACATTGAAAGAATTATTCAAATCGGACAAGTAGTTCCTGAGATTACCCCCTACAACGCCACAACGTCACAAACTCACAAACTTTACCTCTTTATAATACTAGTATAGATTATATGTCTTTAGGATCGCTGGCTAGTAAAACTAGCAGCGTAGTTCGGTGAAGCTGTTAAGACCTTGCTGGGTCAATAGCGTAGTCAGTTCGAAAAAAAAAAAAAAATAAAACTAGCAGCTCCGACAAATTCGCGTGAATGCTGAATGCAAAACAAAGCAGTATTTTATTACATCTTTGTCGAATATAAATACACATTTCACGTCACTATTTTAATGTGTCAAAACAGCCATCATAGCGGGCATTTCAACGCAATCTTACGTGATTTGAAGGAGGATGTGAATGTTTATAAAGATATCAAATCAAATCAAAATTACTTTATTCAGTTTAGGTCCTAATGATGAGCTATGGGCGTCAAAACTACCATCGGTTCGAAAAATAACCCAGTCATTGAGAAAAACCGGCAAGAAACTGGATCAGGTACATTTTTTAACATATATTTCCAATATATCATACAATAGCTTATAGTGGATGCACAGAGAGGAGTCAATTCCAGACATCACTATCGTTCACATACTGATCCACTCTATAATATCCTTTTGACTCTAACACCCGCTTGATGTGGCGCTTAAATTTACAGTCCGGAAAATCGGTAACATATTTTGAGACTTTATTGTAAAACCTAACACTGTTACCTAAGAAACTATTACTGGTTTTGCTAAATCTGAAACATGGGACGGCCAGTTTGTTACAGTTTCCAGTATTTAGATCATGTCGGTGTTTTACAAAATGGAGTTTTTCAAAGTTTTTACGGACATGCAATTATCAAGAATGTATCGGGAGGGTAGAGTTAAGATACCGAATTCCTGAAACTTAGTTTTTAATGATTCGCGAGGATATTATAATATGCCAGAAGTAGGATTGGATTTCATATATACATATATCGCGGGAGACACTGATAACTGTTGTTACAAATATTTGAATTGGAACAAAGCGGGTGATGTGTATATATTTACAACAATATTTATCTATACTAATATTATAAAGAGGTGAAATTTGTGAGTTTGTGACGTTGTGATGTTGTAGGGGGTAATCTCAGGAACTACTGGTCCGGTTTGAATAATTCTTTCAGTGTTATATAGTTCATTGATCAAGAATGGTTATAATAGGCTATATATCATTACTTTAAGACCAATAGGAGCGGAGCAGAGATGAAACATGTTTCAAAATCGGGATGATTTTTCCTTTTCAGAACTGCTGCGTGTTAGGGTATCTATAATATTCCACGCGAACGAAGTCGCGGACAGAGGCTAGTACTCTATAAGCGATATCTAAGTCACTCTAGCGCCGCCTAGTTGCGAGTTATAGCATACATTTTCTCATTATAATAATATTCAGATGTGTAAATTTTTCTTGTTTTTGAAACAGATATGGAAAGATATCTGGTATTCCCTAATGTCTAATGATATTAACCTTTGATCGTTCGGATATTACCATAAATTATGGTTTAATAGATTTCACAAACATGTTGTTACCATGTGTAGTGATGCAACAGTATGTCAACTAATGTTCTGACATTTTAGGTTTATTACATGTTTCGAAGAAAGCTTTGCAAACTATAACTTCTATACTAATTCAGTAAAAACATTTGTTTTCCTTAATTGATGTCCAGAGAATAACTCTACTCGTATGCCCCATGGCATATTTTACACACCTTCCAATAAAAGAGGATGGAGAACTCTGGGAAGCTAACATCATTATTAAAAAAATGAGACAATTTTTGAGACGGGCTATTTTTACCTCCCCCCACTATTTCCCCTCCTCTTCTGCCTACACCCCAAACACAAGCTGGCAACGCACATACGACTCTCCTGATGTTGTTAGTGTCTATGGACTGCGGTGATCACTTAACATCAGGTGACCCGCTTGTTTGTTTGCCTCCCATTACATAAAAAAACAACAAAAAATAAATAATCGTTCTTTAGTGAATGCACAGAGAGAAGTCCATTCCAGACATCGCCATCGTTTATATAGTAATCTATTTTACAATAGCCTTTTAACACCAAAATCGGTTTGACATGGCTCTAAAACTAACAATACGGCAAATCGTTGATATTCCTTGGGACTTTGGTGTAAAACAACACTATTCCCTAAAAAAAACAGTTACTCATGTAACAGCTAATATAATGCCAGGCTTTTACGAAATCAAGCTTTTCAGTGTGTTTGCAGACATACATTTAATTATCGAGATTCCCGTCAGAGGTGCCTCAGTCACTTGTTTTTTTTTAAGCTATCGCATAGCTTCTATCGCGGGCCTTGAGCGTGGAGACCGAATCCAAAAATGTCGTAACGAAAAAACCTAACACCCTACTCTGCCTACCATGTAGGTCGGTCGAGCGTTGGCTTAACGTATATATGGTACGACTGTACAAAGCTTGCACGGATCGAGACGAGCTGCTCCGAAATCGGACGAATACGTAATCAGCTGTTTGTGAGAAAGTATACTAGTGTATAGATATCTATCATCTATGTACAACAGTGAATATCTGTACTCGTATAATTTGTGTACAAAGTGTTTTCCTGAATAACATACATGTATTGTAAGATAATAAAAATATTTTGAACAATATTAACTTCTCATTTATTTATAAAAGAAAAAAAATTGTTTTCTTATCGGTCAACACGCTCAAATAGTGTAACTTGAATTAATATCAAATAAAAAAAAACAAAGGAAAAAAATAGTGCATAAAAAAAAAAATAGTTATAATTGCATAAGTTAATAAAAAATGCAATACAATAGCTTTACCGCGGCAGTCCCCGAGTGCCACACTTATTTTTTTTTATATCATAGGAGGCAAACGTACAGATGGGTCACCTGATGTTAGGTGACCACCACCGTCCATAGACACTTGCAACACCAGAGGAGTCACAAGTGCGTTGCCAGTCTGTGTTTGGGAGGAGGTCGAGGGGACAGGAAGGGGAAGGTAGGTGGGTCTCCGGCTCTCTCACTGACCGAACGAAACGCAACAATGCAAGCACTGTTACTTCACGTCCGTTTTCTGTGAGAGGGTGATGCTTCCCCGGACGAGCCGACCCATTCGTGCTGAAAACAATAATAGCTTCAGCTTGGCTCTAACACTACTATAAGACAATATTCCGAACTGCCGTACTGTTCATATCATATCTGTACAGTACATCCTTTTAAATGTTTCGTATTTTTCTGAGAAATCATAAAAACGTGTTTAGAGAAGTCCATATGTGATAATTTCACACAATTATGTGACTTATTATCGTTAGATTAGAAGTTTGATTCGTATGCGAGCGGCTCGCGACCTCTCCTTACCATATTCCATGTACATATAGCATTTGTGGTATTAGAATTTTACCCAATGTGTTCTGGGTCACGGTTTCACGAAAAACTGTAATGTAACAAAAACAAATGAAAAGTGGTAATATTAATACTAGCGTTTACCCACGGGTTTGTTCCTGTTAACGTAGATTTAATTCATTCCTTGAAAACAGTAGGTACATTATTTTCCTGTTTTTTTTTTTTAAGTGAAAAATTCTCTGAGCGCATTGAGCGGTATTTTTGGCAGGTGGTAAAGTTATGATTTCGCGTCATGACATGCTAGTAAAGCGTGACCGAGTGTATAGCGCTTGCGCGGCTTCCGTCACACTAGCGACGAGTAGTATAGCGAGCGGCCTGTGTACGTGTAATATTGACGTTTTGTATGGTTTGCGGAATATCTGTGTAATGGAACGTTTTTGAGTGATGTTATTAAATTGTATGAATGCTATTCAGATTTGCTTGCAGGAAAACTGAAACCATGTGTTTAGGTAGAGACCACTTGAACATGATTTTATAATAAAGTATTTTAGACATGTATTCAACAAGGTATAAAACACTTTAGACGCTGTTTAGTACAATTCGTGTTAAACGCGTGTTCGTCTTAGTTTAGTAAATAAAGTTGAGTAAACACTAGGTCATTGCTACAGCTACCCCCAGATACTGTGTTGAAACAGCTCATGTATAGCAGTACCGCTGTTAAGTCTCATACCAGGGGCGTATCTAGTCATATCAATGTTTTGTGGTAAGTGATAGCTGTTTATTTTTTAAATATATGCGTAAAAACCTAAATGACGCAAGTATATCGCGCTCGGGTCACTGTTATCATTTACTAATATAAAATGGATGTTTATATTTCGGATAGATATATTTAAATACTGTTTGGCAGATCACCGTGAAAACTGAACATATACTATTAATTTCTCTACAACTTTTCACCGGGTGTCGTTGTGTCACACCAACTTGTGTAGCATTCAGTCGATAATCATAACAATTGGATGTAACGTAACGTAACGTAATGTAATGTGTCTGTACTTTTTAGATTTTTGTGAGAAAAAATACTGCAGGTGTTAGTAGTAGTAATAAAAACTTATTAACAAAAAATTAAACCGCCGAAAAAACTGAAAAGCAAAAAATAATAAACCTTTTACTTTATTCATCTTAATAACTAAGTTTTTAAACTAATGTAAGTATACCTAAGAAATTTTAAGTCGGCGCCAAACAATCCGCGCAACAAACCGCACAAGCGCACTACGGTCGGTCACGCTTACCAGCATGTCATAACGCGAAATTATATTTATAATAAGCCAAATAAAAAACCAAAAGTTTTCACTTCAAAACAGCAAAGCATTCTTAAACCTAAAATCATGCTTGGTTAATATTTAGCGCTCAACACATACTTTGCGTTGTACAAGAATACAGAGATAATGCGTGACTGTTTGTAGATAGTGAGTAATTGTTATTTCGCAGAACACATGAGGCGTTATTTTCAAGTCTATTTTTAATATCCGTTATGATTTGCTGAAACAACCAACCAGTCTAGTTTAACTAATTAGTCGAATTTAAATCTATTTAAACTTAATTGCATCGATAGGATTCTGACCTCAGATCTCCGCCTTTATTAACCTCTCGGCTCTATTAACAACCCAACTTTAAATAAGCACATTTAAATGCTTCCATTTTATTTTAAGACTAGATGACCCGGTGTACTTCGTATCACCTATATTAACAAAATGAAAACTCTCTCTTCGCTAAAATGGCTGAAATTTTTGATCGGTAATGTCAGACTTTGCCATTTTCATGGGTTGTTATATGTTATATTATAGGTTGTTATTATATACTAATACAAAATGTCATAAAAAAATTATATCAAAAAGAAATAATGTAGTCAATATTTTAAATTCGTTCAGTAAAACTGCATGTGTTCAAAATCCAGTGTGTAAAACATTAACAATGTATCAAGCAAAATAAATATTAAAATAAAATGTTAGGTTAATTCCATTAGTTTATATGTATGCATCCAATTGATAATGAAATATACATTTATAAGACTTATTGTAGTTGTAAAGTGTGTGAACCGGAGACTGGAAAGTAGGTTAATTAATTGTCTTTCTTTAATAATTACTAGCAATTCATAAGAGAATTTACTTAAATTAATTTAGACATACTTTTGGATAAAACGACATTTAGTATTAATAAATATATAATATAATATAAGCATAATATAAACTGCAATCAGTGTTGAGATGTACAATTTTTCTTTTTAAACTTTATTTTTGGCAATCAATCTTTCAGATTATTACTGCCATTGTCACGTAGTCAATAATATCACAAGCGTCGTGCGATCACTTCAATATTAAGCATCGTGTGAATCAATATTCTAACAAGATGGTGAATCCCTTGCTAGAACCTTCCAGGGAGTTTTTGTGGCATTTTAGAATTTCATGCTCCGTGGTATTATTTTCCATTCACGTCACTTATGCACAATAGATCAACTATGTTACGTAAAACACCACCAAATTTACACAATATAGAGTCAAGTAACACAAGATTATGAATAAAATATAAAATCCACTACATGACAGATTAAAATCCCGCCAAAATCTCAGATGTACAATTATAAGCAAGTTGGGATTACAGTATTGAAAAATGGAATCAAAAATGTAACTAGGAAAAGGTCTGGAGAGAAGTGTTATAAAATTATGTTTACAAATTGTAGAAAAGTAAAAAAAATACAACAAATCAATTGATGCTAATAACCTTTAGTATACTTATCTTTTATTATGAACTAACAAACTGTAAATAAACTACTTTATTTTATCAATGTTTAGTTATTGTTTTTTTTCTTTATGAAATAGAAGTGAGCTTATAAAATATACCCCCATACATACATAAATACTCATTTCATTGTTATTATTTTTTCATTATTGTAAATTAATAATAGGTCTAAATTCTGTTCGTGTTGTCAACAAACATAAAAACTGTAGTTGGCAGAGCCACGCTGAAGCTATTACTGGTTTCAGCATGAATGGGTCGGCTCGTCCGGGGTACTACCACCCTCTCGCAGAAAACCAATGTGAAGTAACAGTGCTCGCATTGTTGCGTTTCGTTCGGTCAGTGAGAGCGCCGGAGGACTACCTCTCCCCCCCTCGGCTTTATCTAAGACAAGTTAAAAATCTATCGGTGTATTCCCGCAGCTATACTAGAGGGTAATACTAGATTTAGCGTGTTTACCATCTCAAAGCACATCTGTCAGACAAGACAACAAAGTATAAAAAAACTCCTTATTCAGCGCCCGAGCGAGCGATATGTATAATCGAGCGGTTATTAGGATACCTATTCACTTACTACCTGCCGTTTGAAACGTGATAAGATTCTACGTAAAATATCAGGAGATGTTCTTTTAATTATTTTTACGATAGAAAACTTAGAAATTTATTGCCGTATTAATTGCCATGTGTTAAAACGAAGCGTCCGATTTAAACATGAGGATAGTACAAACTTTGGTGCACTGTACTTTAAGTTTAAAAGGGAAATAGTACACCTTGTCGAATAAAGTATTGTCAAAGATTAAAATAGATTGTCAAAGATAAAATATATTCAATTTTATACTATAAGCAATGTATTAGAGCGCTGTCCTAACCCAACACCCCCCTAATTACTTGGTTCTTATATGTTAGATATCCCGAAATCTTAAATAAGTTGTTAAAATTTCAAGAAACGAAAACATTTTTAAGAACTACAAGATTAAAAAGGTTTTATCAGCAAAGTTTTTATACACTTTAGCCTACAATTTTATTTTTATTTTTCTTATCTACATGAAATATATTTTAAAGGTAATAAAAAATAATATTGAGAAGTGGATGGACGGAAGAAAATTGAATATTTGGGATTGCGTTGTTCTTAATTTGGGAAATTAAAAAAATGGATCAGAAAATTTAAAAAGTTCTAAATCTCGACCACAGTGCCTCCTATCGCATTAAGGAGGAATTACGAATACGTGCATTCCAGAAATTCGCGTGAAATAAGCAATGAATTTGTTAATATTATTTCGATTATGTATATCATTTCCCAGTATCTGTTGCTTCGTGTATTTTTTCCCGTTTGTGTTTTACTAGTACTATGAGTTAGAACAAAAAACTTCATAACATTTGTGTTACAAATGGCATCCGCGCGCAGATACGTAGCTAGTCCCAATTGGGCCCCGTATCAAAATTATTTCAGAGGGCTATTCTACGAAGTATGTGTTGTACGTACTGTATGTACGTACTTCCCAATAGATGTCACAAAGGACATGTGATGTTAAAAAAATATGTGCAGAATTTGTTTCCTCGATTTAAACATTTTCATATTTGCAAAATTAAAACAGTCGCATATTCGACGTAAGAAAAATGTAATGAAAAACTTTTGGCCAACCTCTTAAAAGTATCATGCAATTTCTATTTATTTATAGATTTTCATAGCTTCATTGTGTATAAGTAAAAGTTAGTTCGTTCATCTGGGAAAGAGTATCGTCTATATTATTGCATCTTTATTTTGATAAATTTATACGCTTTAATCTTCAATTTATTATTAAAATACAATTATTAATAAATAATTTCTTTTTGGAGCCAAAACTTTATTAGAATCTATGAGAGGTAAAAAATAGAAATTATTTGGTAGGAGAAAATCGACATGCTTGTGACGTATTTTGTTTGCGCTTGTGTTAGACTAGGTTACATTACGATAGTGACCTGTGTAGTGTGTACATGTAATATTAATATTTTGTATTGCGTTTGTGCAGCCCATCATGTGTTTCATTAACTAATAAACTGTACAAACTGAATAAAATTATTGTAGGAAGTTCCACTAGATGTGAAACCCTAATAATGTTAATAATTTCAATGTATAAAATTATAAAATTCTTATATTTTAGCGTTCAATTGATTTAAAACTACAAAAAAAAGAATATATTTGTTTAATTGTTTTGGGTATTCACATCTCTCGGCAATCCTTATGACCTTTAATATTTGCTCTACTCAAAGCGACTATCGGACCACTTACTAATACATGTTTGACATTCAGTATTAAAGTAAACGATTAATATTTTAATTTAATTTAATATATTTATAAGACATATTAAAAATAAAAGATATTTTCTGCATTCGATTCCCATATGTGTTTTACCTATGTCAAATCTCATGCACTTTAGTCTGCGGAATATGCTTAAAAATGAGGCAGATTTTTTTCCACGCTCATTAATATATCTTATTTTTAATATATTTTATTAATCCTTTTTATACACACATATCACAGCATCAACACGGGGGATCATAGTGAATCGGGAGTCACGTGCATTGTGCCAGCGCTTAGCTACGGCCCTGTTGCCGCATAAAAAGCCAATCCCCACCATATTGTTTCCGCGAGTCTCTCTCGAGGTCAAATATCTACGTGTTTCATTGCCATCGCGACATCGTTGAAACTGGTTTACAAATGTGTAAACAATATCTTTATCCCATTCAAAAAGTTCACAGACAGGCACAATCTATACTAATATTATAAAGAGGTAAAGTTTGTGACGTTGTGAATTGTGACGTTGTAGGGGGTAATCTCAGGAACTACTGGTCCGATTTGAAAAACTCTTTCAGTGTTATAAAGGTTATTTATTGAGGATGGTAATAGGCTATATATCATCACGCTAAGATCAATAGGAGCGGAGCTACAATGAAGACTGTTTAAAAATCGGGGTGTTTTTTCCTCTTGCGAGCTTTCGTTGCATATTAGTTAGCCCAAATTAACTATGTCCACGCGAACGAAGTTGCAGGTAGAGGCTAGTAATATTATATAGAGGTAAAGTTTGTGACGTTGTATGGGGTAGTCTCAGAAACTACTAGTCCGATTTGAATAATTCTTTCAATGTTTATTTTGCTTATTTATCGAGAATGGTTATAGGCTATATATTACCACACTAAGACCAATAGGAGCGGAACACAGGTGAAAAATGTTTCAAAGTCGGGATGGTTTTTCCTTTTGAGAATTGCTGCGTGTTAGTGTATCTATTCCACGTGAACGAAGTCGCGGGCAGAGGCTAGTTGATAATAACAGTCATTAGTCATTTCCAACAGATAATTCAGTCGGCAATAATTAACTCTGGGCTGTCCTAAACCATATGTGGTAAAGCTGTATACAAACAAATATAGATCCCATTATGCAGTCGTCAAAAGACTACTGGCAGCATAAGTTTAAAAAGAGTCGAGGCAGTCATGAGAACTTCCGACAGAAGTGAAAACTCAAAACAATTAAATAACTGTGTGTTTTATTTTAAATTTTTAAATTAATTATTTAAATTCTATAATTCGTATATTGAAATGATTAATATTTGTCTAGTTTTCACATATATTGATATTCAGAGCTATAATTATATACATTTTTATACAGTTTAATAATTAATATATACTTCTATACTAATATTATAAAGTGGTAAAGTTTGTGAGTTTGTGAAGTTGTAGGGGGTAATCTCAGGAACTATTGGTCCGATATGAAAAATTCTTTCAGTGTTATAATATAGCTCATTTATCGAGGAAGGCTATATAATCACGCTAAAACCAATAGGAGCGGAGCACCAATTAAAAATGTTTCGAAATCGGTTTTTTTTTTTCTCACGAGAGCTTCTGTTGCGTTTTAACGCTAGCCCAAAGTAACTAATACTACGCGGACTAAGTCGCGGGCAGGGGGCAGTCCTATACATATTATGGTCTGCACAATCTAAATACAAAACTTCGATATTATATGTACACAGGTCCGTATACTACGCGTCGTCAGTTTGACGCAAGCCGCACAAGCTCAATACGCTCGGTCATGTTTTACTAGCGTGTCATGACGCGAAACCATTACTTTATTCCCAGTCGAACGTAACGCTCAACGCGCCTTTTTCACTTCAAAAGAATCCATATTTATTAGAAATGTAAAACTTGAACAATAACAAATTATGTAACGTAAGATTAGACTTTAAAAATAGGCTAGATATTAAAAAAAGTGATCCGCCATTTTGAAATCTGGGACTTAAAAATCAGCAGTTAAAAACCAGGGGTTAACAAAGGTCCTGGCGGGGAGTACACGCATTGCTAGTGGCAGCTTTTGCTGCCCGGCCCATAGGTGAGTGAAGGCATCATGGGGTTTTAGTCCGTGCAAATCGGACATAACCCACCCTCAGCTACCTGGCTAGGATGGGTATCCGTATGGATTTCCCCATGTAAAAAGGGGGTTAACTTAAGGTGATATGTTTCGGTAATGAATTATCGATAAGGTCCAAGGGGAGTTGTCAGCTCTTAAATCTTTCCAAATCGTGACGCACAGACTCTATGTCGTCGCATGATAAGAAAAACATTATAGCTCCGTTTTTTAGTAAACACTTAAGATTATTTGTAGTTCAGAGAACGTAAAAACAAATGACAATGTTGCTCTTATCAGGTTTTTTAAAATCAATGCGAACTGGTAAAACCAAAGTCTCTGAGCAACCACACCGGATGCGTTGTTAACAGGGCGTGAAAACATAAAGTGTTGTCAAAGTGTCAGATAAATAAACCGTTTGGATTAAAAACGATCAATAATAAATACAATTATATGAGACACTAAGAAATGCCCGCGACTTCCACTATAAACTACAATACATCGTCTTCAGGTAACCCTAACGGATTATCCCACGCATACCAAATATATCTCAAATGACATTACCTTTTTCATTTACTTCAAAACCTATTATTTCAGATAATATCAGCAATATATAAATATAACCATATTCCCTCAGTTTAGTTCGCATTAATTTCTTTTTTTAATATTATATAGGTTTTCTTTAATATCATAGGAGGCAAAATAACAGGTGGGTCACATGTTATTAAGTGGTCACCATATCCATAGGCAAATGTAACACCAGGGCAGTCACAAGTGCGTTGGCAGCCTGTGTTTGGGGAGGAGAGAGAGGGGGAGAGGGGAAGTGGGCCTCCGACTCACTCCGACGCTTTCACTGACTGAACGAAACGCAACAATGCAAGGACTGTTACTTTGCGGTGTTTCTGTGAGAGGATGCTACTACTCCGGGCGAACCGACCCGTTCATGCTGAAGCCAGTAAAAGCCAGTAACACATCAACAGACGATTGGCGATAGATTTAGAACTTAGAAAAAACTTTAACACCATGTTATGGTCCTTCATTGCGTTATAACTCATTTGGCATTATTCATACCTACCACCATTGACGCGGTGTCCGAACACGCTATCAACTAATCCATAAACGCTTCAAGATCTGATCTCTCCCTAGTTAACAGATTTTTATTACTGAAGTACCTTACGTCCATAATAATATGTTATCTAAAGTCTAACCTAACGTGTTTAATAAATAACAATAGGTTAATAGGTAACTACAAGAGCTGCAAAACTCTTGCTGGAAGACCAAGAGTAAGAGCGCAATACCGAACCCAAGACTAGATGTATTAATGCAAAACCAATACCAAGGTTTTTGAAGAGAAATCTTCTTTCAAGTGCGTTGAGCGGTTTTTTTGGCAGGAGATATCTATAACTTCGAGTCAAGACATGCTACGTAAACGTGATAGATTAGCGACGCTTAGTATTAGTATAGTTTTATATTGAGATTGTGGAGTCCATATGTCCATAATTATTAATTGGAGTGCCCAATAGCTGTGAAAACTAGACTAATGATAATAATTTAATTAAAAATTTCAAAAGAGAATACACACACATACACGCCCACGCGCGCACACTTATTTCACATCTGAATGCAGTCCTTGTGACTGCCTCGAGTTTTTTTCTGTAATTAGTAACGGGTATCTACGCAAAATTTCATGTCGACCATGTAGCGTTGTGAAAGCGTAACAAACCAAAATACTTCAAATATACATCACTGCTACAACACTACACTATCACCCCCATACACGTGCACGCCTACACGCTTACACATGTAAGTGGAAGGGTTTACTTTTTTTCCCTTATCGAACTGAAAAACTCTCAATTTTCCGATAATAAATATACGGAGGAGTTGTTGAGGCGTGTATGCTTGGTACACATATACGTTTCAACAACTCATACATATATGAATAGTTAGCTAGGTTAGCTAAGATAGGTCGCGATTTTGCATGCAACAGGCAACAGCCAAGCCGAGGTGTGCCGTGCACCCTTGAGCTGGTTGCCAAAATAAAATCGGCTGAGTGCCTTAAGCGCTCGCCTTAGTAGTCCGGTGAAACTGTTAAGACCATGCTGGGTCAATAGCGTAGACATTTCGAAAAAAAAAACCAAAATACTTTATTCAATTTAGGCCCTGAAATGGTCTTTATTTACGTCAAAGCTACCACCGGTTCTGACAAGCAACCCACTCATCGAGAAGAACCGGCAACAAGCTCAATGTGGCTTATCTTTTCATCTATTTTTTTTACAAACATATAATTATATTTGTTTTTGATGGATGCACAAAGAAGGGCATTATTTCCAGACGTCATCATCATTCAATTGATCCACCCTATAACACTAAACACCCTATAACAATAAAACCCGCTTGACATGGTGCTTGAACTTACCATCCGGTAAATCGGTAATTTGCTCTGCAACTTTGTTAAAAACCTAACACTATTACCTAAAAAACTGTTACTAATCTTAGTGAGCCTGAAACGAAATTACGAATTTATTACTGTTTCTAGCATTTTAATTATGTTGATCTTTTAATAAATCCAACTTATCTAAGTTTTTGCGGATGTACATTAGATTATTAAGAATATATTGGGAAGGCAGAGTTAAGATATCGAATTCTTGAAATTGTCTTTATTTTTTTTTTTTCGAAATGACTACGCTATTGACCCAGCAAGGTCTTAACAGCTTCACCGGACTACAGGTCTTTAATTATTCGCGAGGCCTCATATTATGAATTGTTCGAACTGATCGTTTTTGTAGTAAAATTGGAAGCAACGTTGTGCGGATGACAACGCAGAGGAAGTCGCGGGTATCAGCTAGTTTTAAATACGACTACTATTTCAAACAAATAAACGTCATGTACATACGAAATTGTATGTTAACTTTGAAATCTACTAGAAGTGTATTTGGGCCTAGTATAAACTAATTTCAGAACCTCACACCTTTTTCGCTGTCCACTTCACGTGAAATAATCATAATGTTTACAGATTACTTATTTGTGAAAGGCATTATTCGTATTCAGTTGACTAGCTATTTGTAACCACCAATACAGAATATTGCTAAATTAAAATATATAATTAATTTACCGCCAAAATCTCATCCCTGTTTGTATAACACAAAACATCGTAATCTTAATCGTAAGATTTATTTGCCCAGTGATTTAAATAACTCGCAAATTTTAGTGATAACAATCTTCCTGCCTGCATTGTGAGTAATACGCCGTGATGATAAAATCAGGTCAAGCGTCAGAACAACGATTAATCTGTTAAGAATTATAATTTCACAGTCCCATTTGTGGCCCCAACTTTTTACTTACTACTTACACTTACTTGTCTTAAAATCTGGACGCGAATACACAATACAACAAATACACAAACGTACAACCTATCGTATGTAAATTGTTCGTATTATTTCATAACAAATCACTGTTTTTACAACGTTCAATATTGACGTCTACACACTATAATGAATGTGAAGTAAACTGGTTTTGTAATGTTTATTCGTTCTTATTGTGTGCTTACACTGGTGTTGCCAAGTAAAACATTATAATTGTTACAGCTGTGTCTGGATTTTTTAAATTACTTTAACATTATGAAGGGTAGAGGTAAGGACAACCATTTTATATGAGGGACATATTGAAAAGGTGTCTAGCTCTAAGCACTAAATAGCAGTTCCAAAACTTTCCGATAGTCAGAAATAATCTTGTAAATATAACCTAGAATATGCTGTAGGACAACATGAACTATGATAGAATTTTTGTTAACTTTAAATCATGCGTTAAGTGATTTTTAAGTATTTTCTTGTATAAAACTTCTTGAAATATTTGAACAATAATTAACCCTATTTTAATACTCTACTGTATACTCAAAAATCCAAATACTCTTTGATCAATTTAGGCCCTGAGACGCACTTATGAAAGTCAAAACTATCACCAGTTAGAAATACAACCCAGTCATCGAGAAGAACCGGCAAGAATCTCGATCTGGTTTATCTTTTCATAATATTTGTTTTTTATATAGTTACAACATAATGGACATATAAGGTTACATTCATTTTGGCGTATGCACGAGAGAGGCTTCACTTCCAGACGTCGCCATCGTTCACATATTGATCCACCCTGCAATAGCCTTTATGAATTAAGACTCGCTTGACATAACATTTGAACTTATTATCTGGCAAGTCGGTAATGTGTTTTGGGACGGTATTATAAAATCTAATACCATTAACTAAAAAAATAAAACTGGTCTTAATCAGGCTAAAACATGGATTCACCAGTACTGATGCACCATCCTCATTTAACGCATTTTTATGAACTCTTTTTCATGAACAGATATGTTTTTCTTATCTCTATACTCCATAATTAGCATGAAAAATGAAATTCATCCAGGTGATAAGCACGATCTAAGAAGAACGGCGATCATTAAGGGATCGGTAATTTACAAGACATTGTCGTTATCAAGCGGGCGAACGTCTAATATGCTGTATTGCAGAGTACTTAGGAACATATAATTGACTAACACGTCGTTATTTGACTATTATTACTGGCAAATATTTCGCAAACAGTTATGAGCGGCTGTCCATAATTCAGTGTTACGTATTACAAAACAAAACGTACACAATGCGTATTAATAGAAATACCTGGCAACACACTTCAAAATGAAACGGTGCTACTAAATTCCTACAAATAATTATTAACAGCTTCCGAACTGGAATTCTTCAATATTAAATACCGTAAATTCATTTTCTAAACGGCAAATAATATCTTTGCTGGCAATATTTACACAATCATATTAAAAATGTTAATAATACTTCTTATCACTAGGAGATAGAGTCGAAGATAGTTTATTGAAACCGCAAAATATTGTCAACATAGATAATCGTGTCACAATAGAGACAGCTCACGCTATCTCGTTCACACTACCGGAGATGACAGATTTGGTTTCGCATTCTGCGCACACGCAACGGTCGCGTACTACAATGACGTTACGTCAATAAACCAGTACGTAATGTGTGACGATTAAAATCCTGGTTTTTTTTT
Source organism: Antheraea mylitta (assembly GCA_014332785.1). Lineage (NCBI taxonomy): Eukaryota > Metazoa > Arthropoda > Insecta > Lepidoptera > Saturniidae > Antheraea > Antheraea mylitta. Next base: position 5,970,114 of record JACEII010000043.1, read on the forward strand.
TTATTAAAATTTAAATATTTTTCGGTTTTTTCTAATATCATTATTAAATTATCTTGACTATTTGAGTAATTAGTTTTTTTTAAACTGGATATGTAGGTAGGAGACATGTGTAAATAGTATGATTATTTATCTCTTACTTCTATACTAAAATAGTAGATGTGTTAACTTCGACTAGTCCAGTGAAACTGTAAAGACCTTCCTAGGTCAATAACGCAGCCATTTCGAAAAAAAACTTCGACTCCGACACCTATTTCTACCGCAAAACAGGCACACCTCGGCTTGGCTGTTGCCTGTTACATGCAAACTCGCGACCTATCTCAGCTAACCTAGCTAACTATTCATATATGTATGAGTTGTTGAGACGCATATGTGTACCAAGCATGCACGTCTCAACAACCCCTCCATATATTTATTATCGGAAAATTAACTTGCATGCTCTCCTTTCTAACTCATTCCTCAGGATAGGCAGTCTATTAATAAATAGTATTAATTAGGACTTTCTCAGGTTGATCATAAGTAGCTATAGAATGAAGTAACTTATTGCCATTGTGTGGATTATATTTTTTATACAATATAACAATCTTCTAAACTTACGTAAGTCCTTAAAGGCCAGTTTCAATTATTATTATGTTTGGTACTGAGGTTGTAACATATTATAAAACATAGTGTTTCTCTGTTTGTTAATGTACTTATAACTGGAAAACCACTAAAGATAATTATATATTTTTTTTAATTCATACATATATAGATCAAGTTAGAAGGTTTAAAATAGATAATACGATACAAAATGTCTACTAATATATTCACCTATAATATTTCACCGAAGCTATTAAATATTATCTGATACAATACAGCAGATGATTGTGTAGGATAAAAATCATTTTTAATAAACAATTTAAGGATCAAATATTCTATACAAAAGAATCTTGTAACAAAAGCTTACGTATAAAATGAACCATTTAATGTTAAAAGGCAATGTTAATAAGTGTAGCAGGTAATTGTTATAAAGAGATTGTCTTAACCGCACTGCAATTATTTATGAAAATCTTGGTTGGTTGTTATAGATAAGTCAAAATTGTTAACTCCATCGGACGTAAAATTAATATATATCCATTTTTTTTCTTTAAAACGGACTTTTATTCAATCATTTGCTTGGGTTTACGTGTGGATTAAAGAGGCATGTTTAAAAAAAACCACCGTACCTAATCATAGTTAAGCTGTTGACGTAAGTGGAGGTAGGAATACAGCTATTATATGTATAGATGTTGTTTATGATATTATGTTACTTAAAACAGTATTTCTTACATTTTTTGTTTATAGTACATTTTACAGGAACAAATATTGTATACAAAACTACACGATATGAAATAACATACTGAATAAAATATTGCTTCTAAGCCGTTGACATGTAAAACCCAAGACACACAGTCTCAAATAAAAGTAGCGCTCAATATCGGCCTCAAAACTTCCTAATATACATATGTAGTTATCGTTAGGCGATAAACTTATGATACTGCAAATTCAACCTTACAAGAAATATTTAAATTTGTTTTACAAGGGCGCAACCGACGCGAGGCTACTTGAAAAGTCTGCATAATGCACTCATTTTTGTGTACCAACTGTGAGACTTCAAGTGTGCATCTTGGGTTTTTGTATATCAATGTACTGAGCACACTAGAAAAGGTTACAAAGAATTATACTGAAGGATCAAAAAAGACTTTTATATTTTCAACTCAATTTATAAAGTTACCTGTCCCGTTTTGACACATTGCTAAACTACACGTGGGAAAAATTGTAAAAATATGCTATTTGTATGGCGTGTAGCTTATGGTCTAATTTGGTTGAACGCAAGTTATATTTTATACACGAGGTAACATAAATGAGTAACGTCCAATTTCTGTCATCATTATGAAAGCTTGAATACTGGGAAAGGTGCGAGTAATCCTTGCCCACAAAACATCAGACAAATATCAGAACAATAGTACTTATCAAAAATAATATTAGTAGAAGTACCGTAAATTTATTCTTTGATGCTCTCACATTCAGAATTCATTAAAATTATACAACCTAAGTAAGAATCTTCGTATAAAGATTCTTTTTGTAGCGCACAATTAGAAATCAGAAATATCTTCCAAGGTATTTATTGAAACGATATGTTATACAAAGAAATTTTGTTTTACAAGAAATGCACAATGTAGTTATAATATTTAATTTCATAAAGATTAATACTATATTGGCCAATAGGCATCGCAAACAATCAATTACTTTATAGCATGTAAAAGATGATAATAATTACTGTGAATTAACTTTGGTAAATAGACTATCATTCACTTTTTGTAGGCTTTTTGTATGGATAAAGATGTACATTTTTGAGGTAAGTACCTACTTTTTATGTAACTTATAATGTTTAGCCAGTGTTACAAATAAGCGAATAAAGAATAGAGCCACGCTGAAGCTTTTACTGGCTTCAGCATGAATGGATCACAGAAACACCCACGCGAAGTAAAAGTGCTTGCATTGTTGCGTTTCGTTCGGTATGTGAGAGCGCCGGAGGCCCACCTTTCCTCAACTTCCACGTCTTCTCTTCCTTTCCTCGTCCCTCACTCAATTCAGACTGGCCACACACTTGCGACTTCCCTGGTGTTGCACGTGTCTATGGACGGTGGTGATCACTTAACATCAGGTGGCCCACCTGTTCGTTTGCCTCCTATGATATATATAAAAAAAACATCGAGTATAGAAATGTATATAAATGTAATACCTATATTAATGGTGACCTAGTGGTTTGACCGGTGGAATATCATTTCGATGTCCGCAAGTTCGAATTCCGGCATGTACCAACGAATTATTCGGAATTCGCTTACACTTGTAATATAAATTGTTAAGCTGATGGTAAAGGGAAAGCATCGTGAGGAAACCTGAACCTGAGAAATGTTCTTGTACTACTACTGTATGTGGGAATAATATAGAACGGTTGTTTGTCAGTTTGAAATCGCCGATATGTCGTGGGCTGTTGCTGTGAATATACCCATACCTTTCACTGGAAAGAGGTCTAGAGGCCTGCAGTGGGCGTCTTACTAGATGATACATATAAACCTTCTTGAATAAATTTATTAAACGACAGTGAAAACTGCATCACAATCCTTTACGTTTTCTTTAATAGAATAGGAGGAAAACGAACAGGTGGGTCACCTGATTTTAAGTGATTACCAGCGTCCATAGACACCAGCAACCGTTGCCAGCCTATGTCAGTGGGGAAGGGAAGGAAAGAAAGGAGGGAGGGAGGGTCTCCGGTGCTCTCACTGACCAAACGAAACGTAACAATGCGTTCACGCCGGTTTTCTGTGAGAGGTTGGTACAACCCCGAGTGAGCCGACACATTCGAACTGAAACCAGTTACAGCTCCAGCATGGCTCTATCACTTACAAAATACGTAGTAATTTAGAAAAAATAAGGAAACACACCGACCGATGCGAAAACTGACTCTATATTGTAATGTTTATAAGTAGCATTTATTTTGTTTCCTATATTCATTTACTAGCCTCTGCCCGCGACTTCGTTCGCATTCTAAACAGGAAAAAAAAACGATTTTGAAACATTTTTCATCTATGTTCCGCTCCTATTGGTCTTAGCGTGATGACATATACATAGGCTATAACCATTTTCGATGAATGAGCTATATAAGACTGAAAGACTTATTCTAATCGGTCCAGTAATTCCTGAGATTACCCCCTACAACCTCACAACGTCACAAACTTTACCACTTTATAATATTAGTATAGATAACAAATTCCCGTACTGTTTCTATCATATCTTTGCTGGAATTGATTTAGTTTCAAAGAAGCAACTGATTGCTATGCATGCCACCGCCCACGCTTTACCATTGTGTTAACCGTCTTTATATATTTACCTATAATCACGCTTATCCTTACTGGTATAGGTTGAATTATTATTCAAAGTATAAAACGAAAAGAAAACCATAAATCAATCCTGGGTTTTGTTGTTTCTCACATAAACTTACTGACAAAATAGTGTATATCAAATTTTTTGATCTGGTAAACGCTTGCAGCCTGCTTCCATGATTAATAATGGAAATCGTTTATCTGTCATAAAATGTCTGCGGTTATTTTCTCTGGTTATACACTAACGTCACGTACACATTATGTTAAATATAATCTATACATATAATAAAAATGTAAATGTACGTTTTTACTCTTTAAGTGTATTTTTTAGATTTTTCTAATGTAGGAACTGATTGAAATATATTTCAATCATTTTTTAAAATGTCTTTTTATTTGAACACACATCACTGCTAAAGTACTGCGGCCATGATAAAACGTCACCAAGAAAAGCATAAAGTATATACTCGAGTAACATTTAGTCTTAGTTTCATTAAAATCGATTTCATCTATCAAAAGTTATTGTAATTTTAATGACGACGCGACTTAAGTAATAGAGGAAAATAGATTAGTAAATGTTTTTTTTTCGTAATGAAAAGGCTGTTGACCTGGAAAGGTGTTTACAGCTTCACCGAACTATAACAAGTAAATAAATCTAATACATTCAAATTATCATATAGTCACTGTTTTTTTGTATTAGGTTCTATGCGGTTAGAGTCGCGGGCATAGCTAGTACACATATGAAATTCCGGTGTCTGGGTGTTCTTGATTTTCGTCCTAAAACATTTAACTTCTCGTGATTTATTTATTCTACATATAAATATATCTGGATGGTTTTTTATTACAGTGGTACAAGATATCCGATAGGTGGCGCTGTTTTGGATATCCATATGTATTAATTCTACGATCATATATTTTTTAATAAATAGTTATATCCCAAATTTTACAGAGTCTCAATATGTGGCAGTGCATCATCTACCCACGCTACGGACTCATTAATATCAATATAATAATATGTGTTGGTATTTATAAAATGTTTCACTAATAATCATGAAGATTGGTACACATACGTATGTAGTTTTAAGGAGAACTTTCTTCACAAGATGGCGCTAAGATATAAAAAAACAAATAAGCCAATGTCAATAATCAAAATGCCTATATATGTATATGTGCCCGATAGAGAACTTTTTTTATGTGTGGGGCTTAAATACGCAACTTGAAATTTCTCCTAGATTTGTCTTGCAGACGGCGTACCCGTCAATGGAATTTGCTACAGGAATTACAGGAAATAACGTAGGCCCAACGCCAAACCGTCTCGCGACGAGACAGACTGCGAATTAATTTACCATAAATGAATTCCCTGTTACAGCGAAGACAAATAGAATCGTATAATAATTTAAGCTTTTGCCCGCGACTTCGTTCGCGTGAAAAAGTTTGGGCTAAAAAAAAAAGGCGATTTTGAAACATTCTTCATTGGTGATCCACGGTTTTGGCGTTATAGCTTTCCTCGATAAATGAGACGCTGAAAGAATTTTTGAAATGAAACCAATATATTCTGAGATTAGTGCATCCAAGCAAACAAATTCTTCAGCTTTATAATATTAGTATAGGTTACTAGTGGGCCCGGCGGACGTTGTCCCACCCGCGCAGCGTCCTGATAATAAAAAACCTTGTACAAATTTTTTTTTTTCCGAAATGACTACGCTATTGACCCAGCAAGGTCTTAACAGTTTCATCGGACTACTAAGGCGAGCGCTTAAGGCGCTCAGCCGATTTTATTTTGGCAAACAGCTCAAGGGTGCACTGCACACCTCGGCTTGGCTGTTGCCTGTTGCATGCAAAATCGCGACCTATCTTAGTTAACCTTGCTAACTATTCATATGAATTGTTGAAACGTATATATGTACCAAGCATACACGCCTCAACAACTCCTCCATATATTTATTATCGGAAAATTGAGAGTTTTTCAGTTCGATAAGGGAAAAAAAAGTAAGCCCTTCCACTTTCATGTGTAAGCGTGTGGGCGTGCACGCGTGCACGTGTGTGGGGGTGATCATGTAGTGTTGTAGCAGTGATATATATTTGTGTGTCACCGTATCGCGCAAGCAACGCACTCAAGGGCTCCCTACCGAGGGATCGAACCTAGGCTTGAGCCGCTGCCGTGGGAGGCCTAATCGGGCGTGCGGGAGCGAAATTAGCCCCCAGACCACGGCGGTGTGATCTGTGGTTACGCGGGCGTGGGCGTGAACACGCTCTGTTTCGAGGGACAGGCTGGTACTGATCGTTCGCTGACGTGATTGAATCAGGAGGGTCGGTAAAAATGTGTCGCGGATGTCTTCTATACTGCACAGCGTTAGGTACGGGTTCATAGTTTGCGGCGGATACCACTAACGGACTGATCCTTGTACAAATAATATACCTAAACCTTCCTTAGGAATCACTTTATCTGCTGGTGAGAACCGCGTGAAGATCTGTTCTTTTTATTTATTTTTTTATTGTAGCACGACAAAGTGACTGCACTATACCTGATGGTAAGCATAGTACAATCCAAAAACAGTGGCGACCACCGCGAGACAGATCATCCATCGTCGGTCGCCGCTGTCATACCGGCTATAATGACGAAAGTCACCCGGTACTGGATATGCACAGGCTGATCCCGAAACACGACGCGCAAAAGCGAGTCACTATGACGGGCTTTTTCGCCATGTACATGGTGGTTGCGACCCAGTCAGGCTGTAAAACCCTACCACCCCGCTATCGCCATTGCCTCGTTCGTTATTCTGCAGGGTGCACCACGTGCAGGTGAGGTTGGTTTGGGTGTTTTTGACTTTATCGCGAACAGACGGACAGACAGACAGCAAAGGACTTTGTTTTTTAATATGCAGTAATAACAACTATAGGTATAGCGAAAAACTGTAAGTATTTCATGAATTATAAATATTAAACAACAATAATTATTAAACAACTTAATTAACAGTAAATTAATAGTATTGGTAGAGTCAAGCTGAAGCTATTATTGTTTTCAGCACGAATGGGTCGGCTCGTCCGGGGAAGCACCACTTTCTCACAGAAACACCGACGTGAAGTAACAGTGCTTGCATTGTTGCGTTTCGTTCGGTCAGTGAGAGAGCCGGAGACCCACCTACTCTCCCCTTCCTCTTCCCCTTCCTCTTCCTTCTTCCCTTCCTGTCCCTCCCCCACCCTACTCCCAAATACAGGTTGGCAACGCACTTGCGACTCCCCTGGTGTTGCAAGTATCTATAAACGGTGGTGATCACTTAACATCAGATGACCCATCTGTTCGTTTACCTCCTATGATATAAAAAAAAAACTAAAGAAATATCCAATTAATTTCAGTAAAAAAATATTTTGAATGAAAACTGGTTTAGCCGCGTTGGGTGATTTATAATTAAGTAAGTTTACTTGGTAGAGGAAAACTTGTGGGTTTTGTCACCGATGACGTCGACATGCTCGTGACCTATTGCGTTTGTATCATATATTGTATATACTTGACTATATAATACCCGTTTTAGAATTTTTGAATGGGTAAAATCTTGTGACGTATCGCGCTTACGTCGGACTAGCGACGTGTAGTATAGGAGCCTGTGTACATGTAATTTACATTATATATACATTTTACATCAAAGGAGTCAAACGAACAGGTAGGTCACGTGATGCTAAGTGATCACCACCGTCCATAGACACTAGCGACATCACGGGAGTCACAAGTGTGTTGTCAGCCTGTATATGGGGGATGGGGAGGGAGAGCGAAAGAAAGGGAAAGGAGGAAAGCGGAAGGGAAGTGGGTCTCCGGCGCTCTCACTCACCGAGCGAAACACAACATTTCAAGCACTGTTATTTCACATCGGTTTTCTGTGAGAGGGGTGGCACTGTCCCGGACGAGCCGATCCATTCAGTCATAGCTTCAGCGTGGCTCTACCACTAACATATATTGACTTTGTGCAGCTCAACATAGGTTTGAGTTGATGATAAACTGTATATAATTAATTACTGCTCTGAATATCAACAAATGTGAAAACCAGATAAATGTTAATTATCCAATGCTATAATATGGGTTGGAAGCAAATTCATCCCCAAAGGAGTTCAAGTTATGAAATCGGAAGCCCTATGTTACACACTGGTAGTACGTAAGTAATAATTGCATAGTAGAAGTAAGTAAAGCCGCGTGCAGACCTAGTATCCGTTAAGTAGAAGTTATTTAAACGAATTAGTTATGAGAGAATCTGGGCCGGGATCACTAGTGTGTGAAATTACAAACATAACAGCAGAGTGAATTATTAAAACGGTGCGGGAGGGATTCAACCCTTTGTGTCAGTCAATATTTGATGAGACAGGGCGTGGTTAGAGCACACCCCTTGTGGGGGTTGAACCGGCTCTGACACGCCCAAGGGGTGACACCCTATTCCTCAGTAAAGCGTTCGGAAGGCAGCAATGCTCACGTATGTCAAAAACACGCGATGTTAAAGTGTCGATCTGAGTGAAATGTTATGCGATTCGTTTTCATTCTAAATTAGTTTGTGATTTAGTGTTGTTGGGGTTTGGCTCATGCAACAAGTAAGGATATCTTTTCATTAGTATGCGTGTACAAACACTGTATCGGTTGATGTTGGTTTGAATCTCTTTAGGAGCGTTAATCCTTATGTAAGTGACAAAAAACACCTTCATTAAAGTGACGAGGTATATGGGTAATTTCTCACTCTATTGAATTAATTATATGATTTGGTGTGTAGTCCGGTGAAGCTGTTATGGCCTTGCTAGGTCAATAGCGTAGTGAGTTCAAAAACAAAAAAAAAATGATCTGGTGTCCTGAAAAAACTGTACATGGTTGGTTGGTCCCTTAAAATCTATACTAATATTATAAAGAGGTAAAGTTTGTGAGTTTGTGATGTTGTGACGTATAGGGGGTAATCTCAGGAACTACTGGTCCTATTTGAAAAATTCTTTCAATGTTATATAGTTCATTTGTCGAGGATGGTTATGGTTTATAGCCATATATCATCACGCTAAGATCAATAAGAGCGGAGCACCAATGAAAAATGTTTAAAAATTGGAGTATTTTTTCCTCTTGGGAGTTTCCGCTGCATGTTAGCGTTAGCCCAAAGTCACTATTCCACGCGAACGAAGTCGCGGGCAGAGGCTAATTCTTTATAAATGGTTACACTGTAGTTAAGAGCTCTTAGGAAAGTACAGCTACCTATATGTAAAATGTATTCTTTTTAAAATTTCAAAACGCAAAAGATACCCCTGTCACTCACATAAGCGTTGAGGGCAGGAAAACCTTGTGTTGAATCTTAGAGCATGGAGGTTAGTGCCTTTTCGAAAGTCCACCTAATTAGGTAGCACTCTTAAACTTCATAATGTGAGCTCTTAGCCGCGTCCTTACTACATTGGAACACATCACTATCTTTATATCAGGTGAGATTGTGAACAAAGGCTAAAACTAAAAATACTTTATTCAACTTAGGCCCTGAGAAGGCGTCTATGTACGTAGATACTACCACCAGTTTGGACTGACAACCCTCTTATCCAGAAGAACCGGCGATAAAATCAATCTGGTTTATCTTTTAATTGACCTATTTTCATAAAAATAGATAGTTATATTCGTTTTTGATGGATGCACAGAAAGAAGTGTCGTTTCCAGATGTCACCATCGTTCACATATTGATACACTCTATTAGCCTTTAGACATTAATAACCGCTTGAACTTGAACTTACTAGGATCTATATATAGAAAATATGTGAAAGATAATTAAACGATTCCATGGGACTCTCGTCTGTTATGATAAATTGTCAGGAAGTACAGCACACATACGTTTGAAATAGGTACTGGATCATAAACAGGCTTAAAGTTAGTAGACAGTGGCAATATTTATGCAGGATACACTGCACTAGATAGATTATACGCAATCCTCTACGCTTCAATATTAAAGCACAGTGTCAATGATCGTCGGGTGATATTAATTTCACTTGAATGTATCGAAGGTTATTAATTCTGGGTCGCCGTTACCGTTATGGGCACCGGTCATTGTACCTAGGTTTATAACGATTGTGTTCATACTTTTGAAACGCTTATAATAAACTTAAACTTAGGTTCTCTTTGTTGTTTATTAATATTTGTTTTGATATTATTATTTTATAATTTAAATGTGACCATGAAGTATTATATCCTAGGGTACTGCGAATGTGTATACTTTCTACATTCTTCATTCATACGACTTTCGCCTGGTATATGTTGTATGATTGTTTTTTCAACGTATAAACTAATATTGCCGAAGATCAAACATCATCAGCCTGTAAGCGACCCACTGCAGTGCCATAGGTCCTTTGCCAGTATGGGCATAATCACCACGGCAGACCACGACGTACTTTAAACTATGAGACATCCACAGTACCATATTGTTCCCATATACAGTAACACTACATGGAAATTTCTCAGGTTCAGGTTTTCTCACAATGTTTTCATTCACCGTTAGTCGATAGCTCTAACAATTAAAAAAAGAAAATGTACAAAAATTTAAAAAAGTTCATTAGCACATTCGTTGAATTCTGTTACAGACATCCGATTAATATTCCACCAGTTAAATCTCTAGACTACTATAACTTATATCTATATACTAACATTATATATCTAGATAACTGTGTCTTAAAAGGATTCAAACATGTTTAAAGGAAGCATTTTAAATAGGGGACGAACAGAAGGTTGTTTAATTTCGCAAGGTGAAATGGTAAAAATCTAAGAAAAATACGTTTCAACAATATAAAAATGTATTGCACTTTTTTCACATTTTTAACGATCGCGATCTATTTGACAATATTTCTTCTTTTATTTCTGTGACATCAACCATCTACTCTTTCACAATAACTAACAATGACGTTGATGCCTCTACACATACTTATTTTACATCGTTCATATTTTAACATTCTCGCCCACCAAAGACAAGGTTTATACTTCGTCTTTAACTTAAACATTCTAAAATCTTATTTGAAAACTAAATAAATGTAAGTTTCGTCCCATAAATGTAAAACCAATATAATCTAATTATACACTAAGCATTAAACAATAAAAGTATTGTTACAAATATACAATAGATACTCTTAGAAAGCATGATTTAGGTGCTAGTCCTTTAATAATGTTATCTTTACATTTTAAACAAACGGCATATGATATTATCGGTTTTGCTGAAAAACATGATACTTTTGGTCGAGATTTATCAATAGGAAGTTCAGTTTTACGGTTTTCTAAACTTGCACTGTTAATCGTTTCTTTTTTAAGTTGTACATTATTCCTTGTGGCACAGTGAATCATGGTATGTAAGGGTTTACATATTCTACAAAACATATTGCTTCTACATAATTTAATTCTATGACTAGAGTTTAAGCACCGGTAACATAAACACTTCTGATATACAAATTCACGACGTGCTAAATCACCTTGCTTACTAAATTCCTCACAACTTTGAATGTGATGAATTCTGATTGCAATAGATACAGTTGGCTGTTGATACATGAAAGGAGTGTCGATTGAATAATGTAACATTATGATAAACTTTGGGCTTAATGTTTGATTTATAATCTATAAATTCAAGAGCCTTATACTTCGCCGTTAAAAACTCACTAAATTGTCTTAAATTAGGCAGCTCTTCTGATGAGACATCGCTCGACACTTTAAGTTCCTATTCTTTTCTAGATTCGTGATCCAGTTTTAAAGTTAATAAATGAATTATAATAATGTCCCAGTTAGTAATATCAACACCATTGTTTTTCAAAGCGTTAAGACATTCTGTTGTTGTGTTCAATAAGTCTTTCATTTGCTGTGCAGACTCATGTGTAACACTTCTTTGGCTCAGTAACCTATTTAAAATCTTATTTGCTAAATACCTTTTATTATTATACCGCTTTTCCAATGTTTCCCAACAAATCGAATAATTAGCATCCTCAACTGCGATATGTCTTAGTAGCTGTTCCGCTTACCAGGTTAAATAACTTCTTATTTATTTTTTTTTTTTATTTTTTTTCGAAAAACAAACAGTTATTTATTACAAGTATTTGAAACTAAATAGACTCTATACACCAGTTAAATGTTTTCGCATATAGTGTATCGTTACCATGTATACAATAAAAACCTTTTTATTAGAATCGAT
>JACEII010000043.1:5982184-5999717 GCA_014332785.1 Antheraea mylitta
AAAAAAAAGAGAAAACGTGTCAAGCAGTCTGGTTGTTTTTTCATCATCGATTTATCGAATAAATCGGGATTGATCATATCAATCATCAAAACAATTATACATCAATCAGAAAAGCACCAGGAACAACTATCAAATCAATCATCATCATCATCAGAATCTAACAAAGACACATCCGTGGAAGCTCAGCGGCCAGCTGCAACACAAAGAATATCACGAGGTACGTGCATTATATCTTTACTGTTGTTAGCTGGATCTGAACGAAAACATTTGAGTTCTCGAAGACCCTCCGGGGTCCCCCAGGGTAGCAGAAAGCCACCAATAGGCATTTCGGCGGTGCGCATGCTACATATAGTATTCTAGGAAATGGCTAGTTCGTTTCAAAAAACCAAAATAATCAATAAGTAATACAAACTTAAATTAATAAAAAAAAATTTAAATCCAAAGAGAACTTGAGCTAAGCATGAGAACCATTAAACCACGCATTCGCCATAGTATTTTTGAAGTGTTACGTTGTAGATGTAAAGAAATCGTACTGTGGCTAGACTACCAGATCATTTGTTTGCAGCACGGATAAAGAAAGAGTTCTGTCTATAATGAGATGCACACTGCGGGATGTCCAAATACATAGGCTGTCTTAATGTCCTGTTAGGTATTCTCAGATTAATCTTAGAAAGTAAGTGTGGAGAGTCCACGTAATTTTGAGCAATTTTAACTAGAAAAACTACGTCAGAAATTTTTCTTCTTTCCTGCAAAGGTAGAATATGGTATCTACGACATCTTGCTTCATAGTTGCAATCGTTGATTCCCGATTTATATTGTAGAAGTTTCATAAATCTTCGTTGTATAGACTCAATTCTGTCGATATGTACATGGTAACGTGGATTCCACACTTGTGAGCAATACTCGAGAATACTACGCACCAAAGAACAATAGAGGATCTTAATTACTTTAACACTGTTAAATTGTGAACTTGAGCGAAGAACAAAGCCCATAGTTTTATTAGCCTTTTTGGCAATCTGATCTATATGTGTTTCATAAGTCAACTTAGAGTCATGCAAGATACCAAGATCACGAATTTCATTTACCTGCTGCAGTACCTGATCTTTCAATTTATATGTTGTTTTTATGAGATTAAATTTGCGAGTGAAAGTTATAGTGTAGCATTTATTAACATTCAAGTCTAGCTTATTAGCAAAGCAGTATTGTTCAAAACGTTCCAAGTCTTTTTGTAAAAATTTGGAATCATCAAGCACATCAATTTTTTTGAATACTTTCATATCATCGGCGTACAGAAGGAAATTGGAGTGTTGGAAACAATCGGTTATATCATTAATAAAGATGTTAAAAAGTAAGGGTCCTAGTAATGATCCCTGAGGCACTCCAGAAGGGACTTTAATCCAGATGGAGGAGAACCCGTTCACTACCACTGCTTGGGATCGATTTTCGATGTAGGAGGTAAATGTAAATGTAATGTTAAGTAATGCAATTTTTGTAAATTACCTAATTTACTTCTGTTTTGTATAAGCGAAATAAAAAGATCGCTAAATGTAGGCCACTCTTCGTATCGCCCTGAAAATTTAGGTATTATAATCTTCGGTAAATCGATTGTTTCGCTCTCTCTGTTAATATTACCTATGTCACTATTATTGGCTACTCCGAAAGACTCTATATAATCATGAACGTTTCTTTTTACTTCTAAATATAATTCCTCCGCCTTATCAAACAAATTATTTATAAAGTAATCTGTGGCTTTATATTGTATCGAATCTAATTCTCTAACTACATCATTATGATTCGACATAAATTGCGGCCATAACTTTTCTAAATTTTCTAATCTAGCTTTAGAATAATTCACCCTCTTTTTATCTTTGCCACATTTTTTGAAATTACTGTCAGCTTTGACAATACGTTCATACAAATCTTTTTGAAGTTTAATTATGTATGCCATGACAATAAATATATAAGAACTAAAACGAATACCTGCAGCTCAAAATCTATCCGAAGTACCTGTCCTAAACACAGCTACTACTACTAAACACGACAAATAATAAAAACTATGGAATAAATTCCCCTATCAACGAATACTGTGAAATTAATACTACACACACGAACACGACTCGAAAACATTCACTGTCCGCCCGTAACACCGTCTTTTGTTGTGACGTTATCGCCGAGTAACCGTCGCCCACAGTTTTGTCTCTTGTCTATAGAGACTTTAGCCTGCACGTGGTACCTATACCGTGACGTTACCACCGAGCAGCCTCACACATTGTTCCGTCTACGTCCGTTGTACCCGAAATGGTCTTGCTCTAGTACTTCCGTTGCTATGACGCTACCACCGAGTACCCTCGTGCGCGGTTTCGCCTTATGCCGATATCTACCAATTCACCCTGCTTCCGTCGTTGCGTGACGTCTCCGCCGAGCACTCTCACACACGAATTTGTCTTATGCCAATTATTACCAACGTCGCTTTTTCTGATATCTTTTATCTCCGCGACCTTACCGCCTAGTACCCTCGAACACGGTTCTGCCTGCCGTCGATGTGCTCCCCGATATCAGAGTCCAATGGTAGCACAGTCCTATTTCCCAATAGTATAGTTAGGCAAATAAAAACCCTTTTAGTATATATCCGGCTGTCGAAGGACCAAATGTTTAATTTCGCAAGGTGAAATGGTAAAAATCTAAGAAAAATACGTTTCAACAAGATATAAAAATGTATTGCACTTGATTCACATTTTTAACGATCGCGATCTATTTGACAATATTTCTTCTTTTATTTCTGTGACATCAACCATCTACTCTTTCACAATAACTAACAATGAGGTTGATGCCTCTACACATACTTATTTTACATCGTTCATATTTTAACAAGGTTCCTTAATAATTTTGTTTCATACATTGTTTAATTTTTCTAGCAGAAGACAATTAATCTTATTATAAATTATCAACAGTTTACATTTGATATGCTGAAACTTTAGCACTAATATTTGTGGTCGCAGTAAAAAACTGTTTGATTTCCTTTTTTAATAACATTTCTTGTAATAATCCGATTCTTAACATGTCACTCCTTGAATGAAAATACATCCACTTCAATGCAAATTAAAACTATGTACAAAACATTTTTACAAAAAAAATAAACCGACTGCAATATTAAAATCCATAATAAATAATAATATTAGGTCTTTACCTATGAAATTGCCGTTTTGTATGAAAAAATTTAAACAATTTTTTTTAATGTATTTTTTATTTGTATTAATCGAAGTAATCACCCATGCAATCAATGCATCGCAGTGGCAGTTTATTGATGCCCTTCTTAAAGAAATCAGTTGGACGAAAGGCATCAAATTCTTCAAAGACATTTTGTACTGCCTCTCGGGTATTGAATTTTTTTCCCGCCAAGGAGTTATCCAAATTCTGGAAAATGTAATAGTGTGTAAGCGCAAGGTCTGGTGAGTAGGGCGGATGACGGAGTACTTTCAACCCCAGTTCTTGCAGCTTGGAGACCGTCTGCTGTGTAGTATAAGGTCGCGCGTTGTCATGCAGGAACAGCGGAGACGAGCGATTGACCAATGCTGGTTGGAGATGAGCCAGCTTCTCCATCATTGTGTTCAGTTCTTCACAGTACACATCTGCAGTAATGCTCACCCCGTTTGGTAAGAAGCTGTGATGAATCACACCGGCGCTAGACCACCAAACAGTGACCACCACTTTTCTAGGGGTAAGTTTTCGTTTAGGGCATTGTTTATGTGCTGAACCAGGATCCAACCAACTTGCTGAGCGCTGGCGGTTATCAAACAGAATCCATTTTTCATCACAGGCAACAATGCGGTTCAAAATTCCTACTTTTGTGTGTCTGTTGAGCAGTGCAAGGCACGTCTCAACGCGTACTTCACGCTGGCGATCATTGAGTTCGTGGGGCACCCATTTGTCAAGCTTTTTTACCTTGCCAATTTGATGCAAATGGGCCAATATTGTTTTGACGCTAACGTCGAAAGCTGTTGCTAATTCATCCGTAGATTGTGTATCATCAGCTTGCACAATCGCCTTTAATTCGTCATTGTCGACCAAAATCTTTGGACGACCCGAGGTTCATTTTTCAGGTCGAAATTCCCAGAACGGAAGCGAGCAAGCCAATAACAGGTGGTGCGTTGGTTTGTATTGTTAGCTCCGTAAACGTCGTTGATGTTGCGTGCCGCTAGTGCCACGTTGCTGCCACGACGGTACTCATATTCCATAATTACTGGAATTTTTAACGTATCCATGATGACAAAAAAGATTGAAATACGATGAAAATGTAACACTAATTAATAAACAAATGACTACTTTCGGAAAAAGAATTCCATGTTTTAAAATAAAATTAATTTGAAATTAGAATTCTTAGCCAAACAAAAAATATTTTGATTTGAAATGGCCAGTACTGCAGAACGGCAATTTCATAGGTAAAAACATATTATTATAGTGTTTTCTACACTAATAACTAGACATACACTAATATTAAATTACGTCTTAGTATCCAAAAAAGCAGTATCCAATCCAAGCAGATGGTATAATATACTTTAAGTCGGAGTTTTTGGCGGGATCTTGGAATGTCATGTAGTCGTTTTTATATTTTGTTCATAATCTTGTGTTATTTGACTCTACATTTCGTAATATTGGTGGTGTTTTACTTATTCTGCACAAGTGTTTGGGAAAGAATACCACAGAACATGAATTCTGACTTGCCACAAAACTCTCAAGAAAGTTTTTACAACATGGGCGTTATCGTGATCGAGATGTTAGTTCATTGAAATGATAGAAAAAAAAATGGTGATACCATACCTATTCGAATATGACAGTAGTAAACTACTAGAACAATGTTTGTTTTTCGAACTGACTATGTTATTGGCCTTGCAAGGCCTTAACAGCTTCACCGGACTACTAAGGCGAGCGCTTAAGGCACTCAGCCGATTTTATTTAGGTAACAAGCTCAGTGGTGCACGGCACACCTCGGCTTGGGCTGTTACTGAAGAAAACCCAATCTGACCTAGTTAAACTATTCTAAGCTATTCATACATGTATTAATTTGTGAATCATGCAATTAGAAATTGCAAGATTCAGAAACACAACATGTATATCGGAATGAAACGAACTAAACTATTCGATTCAATTCGAATAAGGGAAAAAACCTCCTGCCGAAAATACTGCTCAATTCGTCTAAAGAAGTGTTCACTTTAAAAAACTTTCGATCGACCGCGTGACCTGACTATCGCGCAAAAATAATACACGATATTCATGTTAGTAATCTTTCAAATCTGTGTAACGTTTCTGCGTAAAAGATTACCTATAAAGTAAGTTTGATCGTACGTCACTCGCAACGACAAATTATTAACGTCTTCATTCCATTATCTGTCAATCTGACGAAATGAAAATCTCTTTCGTGCTGTAATCTGTTTAAACGGCTCAAAGAAGTTGGTTACCGTCGCACGAAGTTACATTTAACCCTATACAAAAACAGCATTATCCTTATCACTACGAAATACGGTTGAGTTTTGGCTAAAAATACTTTATAGAATACATAGTTAAGTTTGTATAATTTTAAGGTAGTCGGTAACATTTTTGACTTACGCCGCAGGAGGTCCCCCGCAGCGCGCGGAGGGACGCCATCTGTTATCGACTTTGCGGAACTAGTTTACCATTTATAAGACTAGTTGAAGTTTGTGGCTACGTTCGTATATAATTTACTGTCTACATAATTTATATAATGCTTCTATTCTTCCATGAATGGTACGGTTACCTGTGCAGGATTTTCCAGGGCACAACAAGAGGGACTTACAAAGAGTAAAACCGACTTTAAATAATTCTCTTTGTACGTACATATACCTGGTGACTGTTTGGACAGTAGCAATATTTCTGGGGACACTCTACACTTCATCTTCGTTCAATCAAAAATCAATAAAAAAATACTTAATATTTGATATCCGTTATTTAGAAAAATACAAAAATTATACACAATCTTCTACAGGCGTATGTCCATGATTGTCGGGTGATTTCACTTATATATGCAAGGAAACGTAGGAATGTCAAGAATAAAACAAAAGAGTGTATTGAAAGTTTTACTATCGAAAGTCATTAACTTCGGGTCGCCCATTGTAGCTTTTGGCAACGTTTATTGCACTTAGGTTTATTATTTTATTTACACGTTTGTAGCTATACTTTTGAAAGTCCTAGAAGAAACTTTAACTTGGGTACACTACTACAAACTAACAAACTAACTTTTTTTAAGAGGTAGAGCCACGCTGAAGATATTACTGGTGTCAGCATGAATGGGTCGGCTCGCTTGGGGTAGCACCACCCTCTCACAAAAACTCACAGTGCTTGCGTTCGGTCAGTGAGAGCGCTGGAGACCTACCTCTTCTCACCTAACCGCTCTCCTCTTCCATTCCTCTCTCCTCCCCTAACGCAGGCTGGCAACGTACTTATGACAGTCATGGAGTTGCAAGTTTCTATGTACGACACGGTGGTGATCACTTACCATCAGGTGGCCCACCTGTTCGTTTGCCTCCTATGATATATAAAAAAGGTTTGTGACCATCAAGTGTCATATCATAGAATACTGCCAGTGTCTAACCTTCCACCTGGTATACCTATAAAAAAGATAAGTTGAAGTCGGTTATAAGTGTAAATGTATATAATTGCTTCGTCTGTGTAGTCCGGTGAAGCTGTTAAGATCTTGCTAGGTCAATAGCGTAGACAGTTCGAGAAAAAACTTTGTCCGTGGCTTATGTGACCGACCTCCTCCTAAACGAATGTAAGGGTTACTATGACATTTTTCGTGTCAGTTCAGGTAGATTCAAGAGTGGTTTACATTCACAACTGGAGTCGGTAGTTGGCGCTGCGGTTGATTTTTACGATTTTAATATACATTCTTTCAAATAAAAAAATCACTATAACATGCTTGACCATACGTACCTACCTATTGACTATCATATACATATATTAATCTCTCTACATTTACCTATGTACTTTTAAAATCCAAGGTCCAATTCTAATTAATTTTAATTAAGAGCTTCTTAAAAATATACCCTTTACAATAAAAACAAAATTCCAAATCGGTTCATAAATAATGAAGCTGTGAGGTAACAAAAAATGAAAAAGACAGTCTAATTCAAAACCTCTTTTTTAAGTCGGTGTGTAGGGTTAGCTTTGCCCAAGTGATACTCTAGGTATTGCAAGCTTCTACAGCAGTCATACTCAACCTTTTTTTTTAAAGGGGCCGCATACACGTTTCTATAATGGTGTCGCGGGCCGCAAACTATATAAGATTATCATGAAGCAAAATGCAATAAGGATCAAATTTTGGAAAAAACCTCTTTAGTAAGATTTTTTTTTCCAAAAGCTATGCACTATACTGACTAAAAAAGACGCTCTTTTAGCTGAAAATATGAAAAACTAGCCTCTGCCCGCGACTTTGTTCGCGGGGAATAGTTACTTTGAGCTAACTCTAACACGCAGCGAAAGCTCTCAAGAGGAAAAATAACCACGATTTTTAGACACTCTTAATTATTGCTCCGCTCCTATTCGTTTTAGCGTGATGATATATATATAGCCTAGTGTGTAGCCTATAACCATTCTCGATAAATGAGTTATATAACATTGAAATTTTTTCATTTGAAATTACAACGTCACAAATGCACAAACTTTACCTCTTTATAATACCAATATTAGTATATTAGTATAGATTGCATGTAGCTGTTCTATAGGATACCGTAAGTTTCTTTGTCACCATCCTTTGTTTCGCTGTTTTTTCTTGGCAGGAGATAAAAATTTTGTGCCATGACATGCTAGTAAGATCAACCGATCGTATTGTGCTTACGCAATAGTCCGGTGAAGCTGCAAAGGCCTAGTAAAGCAAATAGCGTAGTCAGTTCGAAAAAAAAAGCTTACGCACGCAGTTTGTGTTAGACTAACGACGCGTAATATAAGAGCAGGTGTTCATGTTTTTTTTTTTTTGAACTGACTACGCTATTGACCTACCAAGGTCTTAACAGCTTCACCGAACTACTAAGGCGAGCGCTTAAGGCACTCAGCCGTTTTTATTTGGGCAACTAGCTCAAGGGTGCACGGCACACCTTGGCTTGGCTGTTGCCTGTTACATGCAAACTCGCGATCTATCTTAGCTAACCTAGCTAACTATTCATATATGTTTGAGTTGTTGAGACGCATATGTGTACCAAGCATACACGCCTCAACAACCTTTCCATATATTTTTTATCGGAAAATTAGAGTTTTTTCAGTTCGATAAGGGAAAAAATAAACCTTTCCACTTTCATGTGTAAGCGTGTAGACGTGCACGTGTGTGGGGGTGATCGTGAAGTGTTGTAGCAGTGATGTATATTTGTGTGTCACCGTATCGCGCAAGCAACGCACTCAAGGGCTCCCTACCGAGGGATCGAACCTAGGCTTGAGACGCTGCCGTGGGAGGCCTAATCCTCATCCTAAACCTTCCAACTAAGAGTATGATCAACGTGTATTCCTAGGTACCTGATATAATTTAATCTTGAAAGTAGTAAACAAGAACAATTTATTATTGGCGTGTTTGTACAACAATGGGCAGCTAAAGAGAAATTTTTGGGCTGGGCTGTAATAGAAGAAGTGAAAGTTATGTATTTTGTTTTATCAAGATTTAGTGTAAGTAAATTGGAAGACAACCAACTTATTACAATACTCAGAGCTTTTTCTGATTTTAACTTGGTTTCTTCCCAAGTTTCTCCATTCACAATTATAGCGGTGTCATCTGCGTAAGTATAGAATTTACAATTCGGAATGTTGAGTTTACAAAAGTCATTTATGTACAAAAGAAACAAAGCATTGCGCTAGTTTATCACGTGATATAGCGCTCAGATCTGTCATCTCCATACATTTTTCCGTTTTCTATTTGCGTTAGCGATTGTCGATAAGCAACTTGGTTAGGCCCCCAGGACCAAGAATGCTTCCTTGAGGAATTCCACATTTTATATCACATTCACTACTGATATGACCGTTTATAGAGACGCAATTGTTACAGATGTATAGGAATAAGTAGTAAAATATATTAAAATCCTTTTATAGAAATGTCCCTCGGTCTATCTGTCTGTCTGTTTGTTTGAATACAATAACTGCTAAAGTCCTGCATTCACGATAAAACTTCACCAAGAAAATCACAAAGCATATCCTCGCGTAACATTTGGTTTCATTAAAATAGGTCCACTCTATCAAAAGTTATTGTAATTTTAATGACGACGCTATATAATTTTAATATAATTTTAAGCTCGAGAGAAAATTAAGTTAATGGGTTTTTTTTATGTCATATAGGAGGAGAACGAACATGCGGGTCACCTGTTGTTAAGCGATCACCGCCCTCCATAGACACTAGCAACCACAGAGGAGTCGCAAGTGCGTTGCCAGCCTGTGTTTATGGGAATGGAGAGAAACGGGGAGGGAAAGGAAGAGGAGAAGGGAAGGCAGGGGAGATGGGTCTCCGGCACTCTCACTGACCGAACGAAACGCAACAATGTAAGCACTGTTACTTCACGTCGGTTTTCTGTGAAAGGGTGGTGCTACCCCGGACGAGCCGACCCATTCAGGCTGAAACCAATAATAGCTTCAGCGTGGCGCTACCACTACAAACGTGGGTTTAATACATTCAGCTGATTCTACTTGTTTTTTTTTTACATTAGTTTTTTTACATTTTGATTCCATTGTTTTTTTTTACATTAGGTTTAACAAGGACGGAGTCGCGGGCACAGCTGGCGTTCTAATAAGCAGACCACCATCTTTTTAAATACTGAATTTAACACTATACACTTTATGATAATGTGATATTTAATAATGTCAATACTAACCTACAATAAAGAGCATTCTTCCCACAGTAGAAGAATAGTAATGGAAAGAAACTAATAATCTTACCCAACGGATTTACCGCGAGAGGAATACCCAAGCGCGTGATTCACTAATGTTAATTTAATAACTGTGAATTTACCTTATGATATACTGAAATCTATTAATTGGTAATTAATAATCGTTTACAATTATATATTTACAACAACCTTTAAATCATACGTTCCCAAAATGGTTCATATGGACGCCTGGAGGTCGATTTCAAACTACAAGGGGTCCAAGCTAGCGAAAACAGACTCTGGGCGTCGATAATGGAAAATTTCATTTAAGCAAGTCGTGACGAAATTTTTCATTTTCTATAAATCTATAGTAATGTTATAAAGGTGGAGGGTTTGTTTGTTTGTTTGTTTGGTCGGTTGTACAAGTTAATCTTAGGAAGTACTGGTCCGATTTGAAGCATTCTTTCAGTGTTAGATAGTTCATTTATCAAGCAAGGCTATAGGCTATATATCATCACGCTAAAATTAATAGGAGCGGAGCGCTAATGAATAATATTTCAAAATCGGGCCTATTTTTCTTTTTAGAGCGTCCGCTGCGTGTTCGCGTTAGTCTAATGTAACTATTCCATGCGGGCGAATTCGCGTGCAGAAGCTAGTGTTATCTAAAAACCCTGCAATTAATATTTTTAGCTATAAACAATTCATCCCATGTTTAACGAGTCTTACTTATGCAATAATTCTGTAATCACCGTCAGTGAAACCGCAAGTATAACTAGCAATATTACCTAATAGTTAATGTTGTCAGTGTGTGCTGTAATAAACTCTCTTGTGTATGTACAAAAATTGGCCAAAATATTCACTAATAATAAAAATTATATCATGAGAATCGACTCGTTGTTGGTTCTAGATTCTGTTCCCTTGTCTCGGCTATCGTTTTATTGGTTAATTGGATAGTGTCACTGCAGGAGAGTGTCCTCCGAGTGACATCACTCTGGGAGGGACGCTGCCCGTCGCGACCACTCCACAGGTGGTCCACCGCGATCGTCTCTTCACAAATGGAGATAGCTGTACAATTGTACAAATATATTAAATTTGTATAAAATGAAAATAGATATGCTTAAGCCATAGTAACTGTAAGCAATAAAGAATTAAAATTAAGATCTCATTAGGACACAAAAAAGCCGAGGCAGTCATAAGTACTTCTGCTAGAAGTGAAAACTTAAAACAATAAAATAAATGTGTTATTGAAATTATAAACATTCGTGTGATATTTATTGTCACTCGGAGCAATAATTACATATGTTTTTAAAAAGTTTGTTAATCAATCAAACGTATGATGAGCTGCTAAATATCAATATTACATATACACAAGCCCCTATACTACGCGTCACTAATCGAACGTGAGCCACAGAAGCGCATTACTGCCGGTAACGCTGACGTATTATGTCATGAGGCGCGATAAATTTATCTCCAAAAATAACACTCAACGCGCCTAAATAACTTTTCACTTAAAAAAAAAAGCTTAAGAGATCAATATCTGAATAATCGATCACTTAGATCTTCTGTTTTTTCATGAATCGATTCCACAGACGATGATTCGGATAATTTTAAAAATCGATTATCTTTGTGAAGAATCGCCATCCCTAATTTGGGTACAAGAATACAATACAGATGATTTGATCAATTGACTTGTGAACTAGTGAAATTCGAACTACTAGGGATAATAACCGGGGACTTAAAATAGTCTGAATAAATGATGTGAGTTAATGCGACGAGTCCCACAGGATTCACTATACTTCGTTGCACCCGTAGTCCCTAAGGCCTGTTAGCGAACAAACAAATACTAAATATTCACTAATAAAATCGGTAGCAAATGCATACCATTCTATTCGGTGGAATAACACAGTTGAAATATATGATTCATGTTCTCCGAAGTTTTTTTTTAGTTTCTGGCGGGATTTTGGAATGTCATATAGTGGATTTTGTGTTTTATTCGTAATTTTGTGTTATTTGACTCTAGATTTTGTAATATTGATAGTGTTTTACGTAATATAGTTTAGTTATTGTACACAAGTGAAGTGAATCAGAAATAATACCACAAAGTATAGATTCTGACCTACCACAAAAACTCCCTGGAAAGTTCTAACGAGAGCGCCACCATTTTGTTTTTTTGTGTCCTCGACTTGAGATATTGTATATTGATGAAGAGGGTCGAGGTTATTGGTGCTAATCATGTTAATAAATTATTATACAGATAACATTAAGAAATCTCACGAGCGGGCATTTAATTATTTAACGGGCAAATTGGAATTGAAATTAATCGATTCCAAATCGCCATTCTTACTTGGGTGTTTTTTTTTTTCGACCTGACTACTTTATGACCCTGTAAGGTCTTAACAGCTTCACCGGATTACTAAGGCGAGTGGTTGCATCATTCAGCCGATTCTATTTGGGCAACTAGCTCAAGGGTGCACGGCACACCTCGACTTGGGATGTTGCCTGATACGTTCAATTTGCCATCTATCTTAGCTAACCTAAGCTAACTATTCATACATATATGAGTTGTTGTAGCATATATGTGTACCAAGCATACATACCTCAACAACTCTTATATATATTTCGTATCGGATAATTTTCTAAACTATTTCAGTTCGATAAGGGAAAGAAACAAAACCCTTCCACTTTCATGTGTAAGCGTGTATGCGTGCACGTGCGTGGGGGTGATATGTGTAATGTTGTTGCAGTGATGTAAGATTTAGGGTCACTGTATCGCGCGAGCAGTATACTCAAGGGCTCCACGCCGAGGGAACGGACCTAGGCTTGAGCCGATACTGAGGGGGGCCTGATCTGGTTGTTACTTGGGATTGTAAAAAAGTATAACCAGCATTATTAATCTAAGTGTCTGAAAAATATTTTCTAGTACTTGATTACAAATACATTTACATTTTTTTCCTACTTTATATAAATGAAATTTAAAAAATATAATTTTAGTGTTAGAGCCACGTTATAACTCTTTTCAGCATGAATGTGTCGTTACTACGACCCAACACACAGAAACATCCACGTTAACTAACAGCATTGTTGCGTTTCGTTCGATCAGTGAGACCGCCAGAGCAACCCACCTCATCTCCGCCCCTCGTGCCCTTCCTTCATCCTTCCAAACACAGAATGGAAACGCACTTGCAACTCCTCTGGTGTTGCTAGTGTCTATGAACGGCGGTGACCACTTAACATCAGGTGACGCGTATTTTCGTTTGCATCATACAATTTTTTTGAAATACATGTACATATAATAAATAATTCTTTCAGGAATAAATTCGCTATATAATAGTGAAAACTCTATTAAAATCCGTTGCGTAATTTAGAATAAACATGGCAACACACAGACAAACCACAAAACCGACTGTTTTATAATCAAATGACTATTCTACAGCACTTTATTCCCACTGTGACATAACTCCATAATGTTAACAAATTAAAGTCTAAAGCAACAGCTCAACAAATAATTGTTACATCTCTACAGACTCGTTAATTATAAAACCGTGAATATAGAAGCGATAAGGGTGAATGGAGAGTCCATGAGGGGTTGTAATGTATACTTAGGGATCGACAGAGTTCGAGCGAGCCCGCGGACTGACCCTAGTTAATCCTCTTAGTTAACTATTTGAGCCCATTGTTGATACAGCACTAGTAACGCGACCCGGAGTCACGCGTTTTTTTATTTATTTTTTATATCATATAGGAGGTAAACAAAAAATAAGCTATCACCGCCCTCCATAGACACTAGCAACCTCAGAGGAGTCGCAAGTGCGTTGCCAGCCTGTGTTTGTGGGAATGGAGAGAAAGGGGGAGGGGAAGGAAGAGGGGACGGGAGGGGAGATGGGTCTCCGGCGTTCTCACTGACCAAACGAAACGCAACAATGCAAGCACTGTTACTTCACGTCGGTGTTTCTGTGTGTCGGGTGGTGCTACCCCGGACGAGCCGACCCATTCATACTGAAAGCAATAACACCTTCAGCGTGACTCTACCACCTTCAAAATCTATGTCTAATTATTTCTCTGTTACATTTAACATGTCATTGTAAGCATCTCATTGTATTGTCTTAACGCAAATAAAGTTATGTTAGTTAATTGATTTTGGAAATTGAACGTGATGCAAAAATATTAGGATACAATTACCTCTGAGTTGCAAATAATATTTTTATATATAAATTAGGGATCCTTGCAGACGTTGTTGCAGCCAACCGCATCGCCACCTACCGTGTCCAACTGTATATCTAAACCATTCTCGGATCCACTGGAACACGCACATAAAATTTCATCAAAATCGGTCCAGCCGTTTTGAGAGGAGTTCAGTGACATACACACGTTAGAAGGAATTTATGTATAAATATAGCTTAGGCAAATCAATTCAGTGCCATTTTCTTCTTCGTTTCTCTGTCGATTTTCTTTATTTTGTCTTTCATTTTTTAATGAGATGGTCTTTTTCAACAATTGCAAGTTTTTATTCGTAATACTTTACGTTTCTTGCGTCTTCATTGTACAATATTAAAAACATTTCACCCTAAAATTTGTACCCTTATGAATGAGTTTCGATCGTTGTACGACCACTAAATGCTTAATTTTCCAAGAATAAATTATGGTGCTTGTGCCTTTCTTTTGTCAACTATTCGTCTAGATTATTACTGCCGTTGTCGAGTTGGTTTCAAGTTATACATTTCTTTATTACAAAATATAGAGTTAAATGACAAGATTATGAATTATTTGTTATAAAATAAAGTCCTCTGTCACGTCTGTCTGTCTGTTCACGATAAACTAAAAACTTCCGGAACAGATTTTCATGCCGTCTTCAACAATAGATAAAGTGATTCATGAGGGAGGTTTATAATATGTCAAGGTTTTTACATGTAAAACATCTATAGGCGGAGGGTAAACTACAGGCGTGGCGACGCAAAATATGAACTTTATTTTAGTAACGAAATGCTCTAAAACATTTGCAACTCTATTTGTATAAACATTAGATTCAAACTGTTCTGTGGGCCACTCATAGTAGTAGCGTTACGCGGCACGCGCCGACAACCTAACACCCTTTGATAAATGCCGTCAAAAACAGCGCGCCTACGTCTGGTTAAATTTCTGTACTTAATACATAAAATAAACAGTTATTATTTTATGGAACAACTTTGTAATTCTTTATCTTTTCATTATGCCATAGCTAATTCCTGTCGTAATCTGTTCTTTTGTGCATATAACGTATACAAAACAATTTCGATGTTTCACATCTGTCAGGCGTCCCGTGACAGCTCAATTCTTTTAGTTATCAGGGCGGGACAACGTCCGTCGGACCCGCTAGTCAAATATAAAAGCCATTACATAACAGACTAAGATCCCGTCAAAAACTCCTACATATACAGTTAACAATGTAGTATATAGAATTAAAGGATAGATGGCGCCTAAAGTATATCGATTGAAACGTGTTATTAAGAACCCACCACAGTTTTTGGCGGGATTTTAGTCTATCATGTAGTGGATTTTATATTTTATTCATAATCTTAAGTTTCGTTTGACTCTATATTGTGCAAATTTGGTGGTGTATTACGTAATATAGTTAGTTTGTTGTGCATAAGTGAAGTGAATGGAAAATAATACCACGGAACATAAAATTTTGAAATGCCACAAAAACTCCCTGGAAGGTTCTAACAAGGGATCCACCATCTTGCTAGAATATTGATTCACACGACGCTTAATAGTGAAGTGATCGTACGACGCTTGTGATATTATTGACTACGTGATAATGGCAGTAATAATCGGAAAGATTGATTGCCAAAATAAAGGTTAAAAAAAGGAACCCATCACAGTAAAAATGACTTGTGTTATCCCTTTTAATGTTTGCAGGCTAGCATGAGAGTCGCGATTGCCGCTGAATCGCGGATCTCTCGGTGAACGCTGGTTTTGAGTGTATTTGAGTTAAATTGTTGCAAATCGATACATATTATAAAACAAAGTCCGTTTGTTTCTTTTTTCACCAATTTATCAGATAAAGTGATTTACGAGGAAGGTTTTTAGGTATATAATTTGTCAAGATTTCATATAAATTGGTCGAACTATAACGATAAATGTGGAAATATCTGAAAAAGTCAAGCCGCTTGGGAGCTTTCCTGGAAAACGCTTGAGATAACAAAATAATTGTGATGCGCAGACGATGTCGCGGGAATCAGCTAGTTGAAATTATAATAAAATGTGTAAAACCACGGGAAATAGTTAGTTGGGTAATGGAGTATTTGTTTGTCAGGTGGTATTGACATAGCTGAGGGGCGTCCGTTGAATTAGCTAATGAGTCTGCTGAGCGGTGACCGTCGCCGCCGTCGCGCCACCTCGCGGACACAATGCGCTATTGTGTTACGTTTTGTTTAGGGTGAACAATTTACGTGTATTTCATTTATTGACTCAGCGCTTTTAACAACTTTCCTTTATCGCATACTAGTTTATACACATGTGTTTACTTGCAATGTCTGCATATTACTAAATCGCTAGCGTCAATGTACATTTTTCAAGTGAAAATTTCTTTAGGCGCGTTGAGCGGTATTTTTGATAGAAGAGGTTATTTAGGTAGGTGGTAGAGCCACGCTGAAACTATAACAGGGCGGCTGGTGTAGTACCACACGACCCACAGAAAATCGACGTGAAATAACAGTGCTTACATTGTTGCGTTCCGTTCGGTCAGTGAGAGTGCCGGATGCCCACCTCCCCTATCCAGTCTTCTTCTCTCCTATCCCCCTCCCCCTTTCCTCCCAAACTCAGGATGGCAACGCACTTGCGACTCCCCTGGTGTCTATGGATAGCGGTGATCACTTAACATCAGGTGACCCGCCTATAGTGACTGTGTTCTATGTTATTAATCGTAATCTTGTCATAATTGGATACTTGCTTATAAAACTGTTTTACAAAGTTTTAGTTACCTCTATTAAATTATACCATTCCTGCTTAGTCCCTAATATATATGCAATGATATAAGTAGCCTAGATAATAGTTTGAGAATTCCTCAATACGCAAGTAAAAGTCTTATTAAAATGGGTTCAGCCGTTTCGGAGATAAATCTGGATAAATAAATGAAAGGTATGAACATAATCACCACGCTAGCCCACGTATTGGTGATTTCAAACTCTGAAAAATCCACAGTTCTATGTTGTTCTCACATACAGTAGATACATTAAAAGAATATTTTGTCAGGTTCAAGTTTCCTCACAACGTTTATCTTCACCGTCAACTAATACTGTTACCTTTTTTTAATTAGAAAATGTACGCGAGTTCCGAATAATTCGTTAGTACATGCCCCGGATATCGAAATGATATTCCACCGGTTAAAACATTAAACTACCACGACTTAGCTTTTAAATACATCTGTTCAAAATTGGCAGCATTTATTGTGACCTGTCTTAACACGTTCACGCCGGCGCGTACCACCGGTGACCCGCACTAGACTGTCTTTTCTGGCAGCGCGTACCACCGGTGGTACGTATTCGATTATGCTATTTTTAATAAATAAACGTTAAATTCTCATTATTTCTAATATTATTTTTGATAAATAAACGTTAAATTCTCATTATTTCTAATAGCACAATCGAATACGTATCACCGGTGGTACGCGCCGCCAGAAAAGACAGTCTAGTGCGGGTCAC
>JACEII010000043.1:5999817-6052331 GCA_014332785.1 Antheraea mylitta
TCTAGTGCGGGCCATCGGATGGGGCTTACTATAAAACTTTGCCTCCACATACAACGTATGTAGTTGTTATCGAAAAGTTTTTTGTATCTTCGCCACGAAGTTTTTTATGTGGGGTCAAAGTTTTTACGCCTTGAATGAAAATAGTAATGGTGTTTCACGTCTTGTTTTTTGTGTTACTTATATTATATGTAATTTGACTAGTAGTCGCCCGCGTATTCGTTTTCGTTTGCGTTTTTATAAATGACTAGCTGTGCCCGCTAATTCGTCCCCGTGGAACCTAATACAAAAAATAGTCTTCCGTTTACTGTTGTGGTGGTAATGCTGACGATGTTTTTTGCATTGTAAAATACTAGGCATTTAACCACAGCCCCCCTTGAGTCAGTCGTATTGTAGCCTCCGTCGCTAACCCATGTGTAATTTTCTAAAGTAATAAATCTTAATTTTGAGTGTATATTCTGGAGTATCATTTCTCCACGGTACACTCACACATCAAGAACACTATAAGAAATAATACCCTATTGGGTATGTTTAGTATATTTACTAAACTACGTCTTAGATATTATTTATACATTATATGATATCCTGTTTTTCTAAGAATTTATAAGAATAGAAAAAGCGTCTGACTTTATTTGTCCGAGTGTACCTGAAGAAGTTACATCTAAAACTAGTAATAGATAGGCAGAGAGCGAAATAGTATTTTTTTTTTTATATCAAAGGAGGCAAACGAACTGGTGGGTCACGTGATATTAAGTGATCACCATCGTCCATAGACACTAGCGACATCAGGGACGTCGCAAGTGCGTTGCCAGCCTGTATAAGGGAGAAGCGGGAGGGGAAGGAAAGAAGGAAAGAGGAAGGGACGTGGGCCTCCGGCTCTTTCACTGACCGAACGAAACATAACAATGCAAGCACTGTTATTTCACGTCGGTTATCTGTGAGAGGGGTGGTACTACCCCGGAGGAGCCGACCAATTCATGCTGAAACCAAAAATAGCTTCAGCGGGGCTCTACCACCTACAAAGTTACTAAGACAATAAAAATAATTAAAAATGCCTTCCTTGGTTGACGCTTAAACCTGACGGCGGTTGACACTGTTGGTCTGTAATTGTAAATATAAAAAATACTAACGGGCCCGGCGGATGTTGTCCCACCCTGTTAATAGAAAAAAACTTTGACAAATTATATACCTAAGCCTTCATTAATTATTTTCAGTACTGGTGAAAACCGCATAAAAATCCGTTCAATAGTTTTTGAGTTTATCGCGAACAAAAAGACAAACGTGGCAGACGACTTTGTTTTATGATATACAGTGATATCATTAATTTAAATGAGTTGTAGATTAACAATCAATACTATAATAGGAACGCCTAAATTGAATAAAGTATTTTTGATTTTGATTAATAAATATTGAGGTTCTAATTTCTCATATTAGCTCATACTAATATAAACTATAATCTATACTTAATATTATAAAGCTGAAGAGTTTGTTTGGTTGAGCGTGCTAATCTCAGGAACTACTGGACCGATTTGATAAATTCTTTCAGTCTTAGATAACTCATTTAACAAGGAAGGCTATATAACATCACGCTAAGATCCATAGGCGCAGAGCACCGAAGAAGAATGTTGAAAAAACGGGGTCAACGTTCATATTATTAAAAAAAATATTTTTACCCTCTAGTTAAACGAAGTCGCGAGTTAAAGTTAGCTATTCCACGTGGACGAAGTCGCGGGCAAAAGCTAGTAAGTTATAATAATGATCTGCACTTTTGCTTGAGATATTTTTAAAACACTCATTGTGAATGGAAGTGGTGCCGATTGGCTTGCTGTCTGTATTTAGTAACATCACAAAGGATTAGCCATTACATGCCAGAGCAAACAGATTTATCACATCAAATATTTACACTACCTCGCCCCTTCCCCCGTCATACCGCTTAGTGGGAGGGGCGAAAAGGCATAGTAAGGGGGCGAGCGCAGAGGAGGGGGAGGCCGGAAACGGAAGCGCCTCGCCGCGATATTGCATTCAGTGCGCGTGTTTGTACAAATTTTCCACTTTTATTATATTTTCGTATGTTTAAGCTTGTTTGAACAGGAGACGAGCTGAAATTGTTCCGGAGTCGATATGTTTACTTTTAGTTTCACTTAATTACTGCATATACAGATTATTCAGTATTGCATATTGGTCATTAATTTTCAGGCCCACTAAGACTAATAACAGTTTTTTGAGTAATAGTGTCTGATTTTATAACAAAATCCCAAAGCACATTACCGAATTGCCGGATAGTGAATTCAAGTATTACCATGTCAAATGGGTTTTAATGTCTAAAGGGTATTACAGGGTGGATCCATACGACGGAGACGCCTGGAAATTATGTCAATCTCTGTGCATGCACTAAAAACGAATGAGCTCCTAACTATCTTGAAGGTGGTAGAGCTACGCTGAAACTATTATTGGTTTCAGCATGAATGGGTTGGCTCGTCCGGGGTAGCACCACCCGACAAACAGAAAACCGACGTGAAGTAACAGTGCTTCCATTGTTGCGTTTCGTTCAGTCAGTGAGAGCGCCGGAGACCCATTTCCCCTCCCCTTTCTTCTCCCTTTCTCTTCATTCCCTCAAACCCAAGCAGGCAATACACTTGCCGACTCCTCTGGGGTTTCTAGTGTCTATGGATGGCGGTGATCAATTAACAACAGGTGACCCGCCTGTTCATTTGCCTCTTATATGATATAAAAAAATATCTATCTAAAATAAGCCAGATCGAGTATGTTGCTGGTTCTTCTTGATGACTGGTTTATTTTCCCTACCCATGGTAACTTTGACGGCCATAATTTAGACCCTGAGAAGGCGCCTTCTTAGGGCCTAAATTGAATGAAGTATTTTTGATTTTGATTTTCACCGATAATATTTATGGTATTGTATCCGTGGTTGATAGATTACTGGACCAATTACTTTTTTACATCCTTCCATTAATTTCTGTCTACTTCGACTACTTTTATTACCTTTCTACCATTCTGTTATGAGTTTAGTGCTTTTCTATCTTAATTATTGTTTACTATTTGAGTGATGGTAGCTCAGTTGATAGCGTGTTCGGATATTATCGATGGACATGATTTTGAATCCTAGCAACAGAGTCGGAGAGCGCGGTGAAAGAAAACATCTTGTTGGAAATATAGCATGATGGTAGGACGTTTTCAAAGTCGGCTCGGCTAACTGCTACCACCCTCATTTTGAAGGTCTGCCGCTAAGCATCTTAGTGTGTTTCAGTACTTAAGAGCTAGTTCTAGGTTTGACGTGCTTACCATCTTAAATCACTTTGTCTATTAGCATTAGATGAGACGCTAAAAGATATGTAAATTTTGTTAATGCTTAAATGTCGTTTAATCTTAGATTTTCTCATCCTTTAAATCGCATTACCTTTCGCTCTAACCTACATTTATTATATCAGCTGTTTGTATTTAATATCATGAATTTGTCACATATAACGTGGATTTCTATTAGTGAAAGTATTTTCAAAATTAGTTTAGTAGTTTCTGAGATTACCCCCTACGACCTCACAAACTTAACCTCTTTCTAATATTAGTATAGATTGATTTTGCAATGAGATTGTGCCGTCATTTTTCATTCATTAATGAACTACATAAAAATGTATAGAATTATTGCTCCGAGTGCCAATAGATGTGAAAACTACACTAATATAAATAATTTCAATATACATATTATTAATTTTAAATATTGTAATTCACACTATAATTAATTAACAAATGAGAACGCACTATTTCAATATTTTGAGTCATCATTTCTGCCGGCAGTCCTGCCAAAGACTGCCTCGACTTTTTAAAATATTTTTAGCAAATATGAACACAAATGTTATTGCAAAAAGATCGTCATTCTCGTCACGAAAGATAACAATAAGCAATGATTGAATTTATTATTACAATATCAGCGAAATTGATTGGAAGGTGTTGTCATCGCCGCCTCGAGGCACGACCGCTTCCCTAGCGCGCGACTCATTTGCATCCAGTGTTGCCGCCAGAAAAAATATAAAAAGGTCTTAATACAATCTGATATATCCTACGTTGATTTGAATCGATGTCAATCGTAGTTTTTCTTAATATCTCTTGACTACATTGCATACTACAGTCTTTTTCTTGATTTCTGTAAACTCTTGGTCCGCACTTTAGTCATTTATCTTATTAATCATGTCAAAAATGTATTTAAATGTCAGCAGCTTTTATTATTATCTTACTTAACTATTAAACATCGGCTTTTTAATTTGTGACGGCTTGATTATATTATATAATCTTTTATAGGCATTTTCAAATTATAATTCAGAATTTCGAGCGCTGAGCGTCCACGGCCCAAAGGATGAAACCACTAATTTCGTTGTCAAATATGTCGGTATAGTAGATATAGGTATTGGTGTGTTACTACAGTCAAGTTCAAGATTTATCACCAAGGTGTGTTCCGGTAGTTGCATTTGAGACACAGTTATTTTTAAACTTAGATATAGTCCGGTGAAGCTGTAAAGGCCTGGCAAAGTCAGTTCGAACAAAAAAAATTAAACTTAGATCGTGTTAATACAAAAAAAAACGTATTAAGTACTTGCTTTAAAGAGGTTTGTGCACTTTCGTATTAAATACACCGCGCTCGCTGAACGTTCAACATTTTGCTCTTTTACCTCGCTTTGGTTAGGTTAGCGATTTACGAAAAAGGATAATGCGAGCTTGCCGCGGTAGCGGTCGGCGAGCGCGTTGCATTTAACACGAAAACACCCTAACTTTTTTAATACAAGTATTCAATACGTATTTAACTTTTTTTTGTAATAACACTGACTAGGTTTATAATTGAAAACCACTTTGTTATTTATACAAATTATAGGGGTAAGGAGCAAGTCCTAGTCTTACATATATATTTTTGGATTTCCGTCTGTAGAGACAAAGTTATTTGTTATGTTGCAATTACTTGTTTTAATATATTACAGTGGTGTTGTAGTGCAACCTTATTGAGTGCTTGAATATGCATGACAAATTAATTACTCAAAAAGTATAATCTTAATATAACTGTGCTGATGTGCACATAATATTTACGGCCATTTTACGTAACCGTGCATATATATAAATCAATTGTCGAATGTATGTAAGCGCATTAGTTTCGAACGGTTTGTTTAAGATTGTATACAGTTTGTATAAGAGTAAGTATTTGGAAAATCGTCGGATAATTAAAAAATGTAGGTTAAAAAGTGAAGGAAAGATTTGATGTTATTTTCCTCGTTGGTAGGTGCCTGTGAAGCCGGGGCGTACAGCTAGTTTTGTACAAAGCATAAAAAAAGTCTTCACAATCTTCCAAATACAATCACCATTCACAAGGATGGTAATGATTTGTACTTAGAAGTATAATTTAATAAATTGTTTTTCTCAAGACAGTAAAACAAGGTACGTGTACGGAATGACGTAGGTATATTAAGAGAAAGGAAGTTACATGACAAATAAAAGAGGAAGAGTTGCCAGATAGAGCGACACACAATTTAACAAGGTTGCATTCACATTCCAACATATACTTTATCCAATTTAAACCCTGAGAAGGCGCTTATTAACGTCAAAGCTACCAGCAGTTCGGACAAAGTATCCACTCGTCGAGAAGAACCGGCAACAAAATGGATCTGGTTTATCTCTTCATGATACATATTTTTAGAAAACATAGATAGGTACATTCGTTTTTAGTTGATGCACAGAGAGAGGCGTCATTTGCAGACATTATATCAGCCTGTAAAAACCCAGTGCACGGGTATATGCCTCTTACCGAAGGAAGGTGTGGACACAATCACCACGGGGTGTATTGAGATGTAAGGGGTGTCGAATAACATCATAAAACTTGAGACACCCAAGCCAACCTCACCTGCACGTGGTGCACCCTGCTGAATAACGAACGAGGGAATGGCGAAAGCGGGGTGGTAGGGTTTTACAGCCTGACTGGGTCGCAACCACCACGTATTTGGCGAAAAAGCCCGCCATAGTGACTCGCTTCTGCGCGTCGCGTTTCGGGATCACCCTGTGCATATCCAGTACCGGGTGACTTTCGTCATTATGGCCGGCATGACAGCGGCGACCGACGATGGATAGTGTGTCACTCGGTGGTCGGTATTGTTTTTGGATTGTACTGTGCTTATCATCAGGCACGGTGCAGTCATTTTGCACTGCTACGATAAAAAAAAAACACCACACGATATACTGGTTGCTTCAAGCTCTGTACAGGCATAAATTGGTAGGGGGTATCCAAAGTTCTTCGGAGCAAGGGAATGGGGGTAGCAACCACCACACCCACACTGATCTGGGAACCTAGCCTAGGCAGTGGACTGTATAAATTGACTGGAGGTAGATACCCCTTTAAAAATGTATGTCGAAAGTATTTCTTTATAATCGGGATAAAAGCTCACTCACCTAATATAATATGTCTTCTCCGCCACCATTGCCGATGGTGGGAATACCAATTGTCCAAAATAACACACACAAACACAAAATAGAATTCCGCGCGCGCGTGATAGTGGCGTGCGAGTCCGAATGTAAGTGCGGGTTCCGAGCAAATGCCCGATCATTCACGATTATCCGTTTTTTTTTTACAATGATGTAAAAAAAGTATATGAATAGGAGGCTAACGAACATGAGGGTCACCTGTTGTTAAGCGATCACCGCCCTCCATAGAAACTAGCAACCCCAGATGAGTCACAAGTGCGTTGCCAGCTTGTGTTTGGGGGAGAAAGGGAGAGGGGAGGGGAGATGGGTCTCCGGCGCTCTCACTGACCGAACGAAACGAAACAATGCAAGCACTGTTACTTCACGTCGGTTTTCTGTGAGAGGGTGGTACTGCCCCAGACAAGCCGACCCATTCGTGTTGAAACTAATAATAGTTTCAGCGTGGTTCTACCACTACAGTTGATTACAGTTACCGTTGACAAACGATGTGTCAAAAAAGTATTTTGCTACCCCCAATCAATTTATGCCCGAACAAGCTCTGATAAATTGATTGACCTGATTCCTCTACATAAGGTGGTGAAGGAAGAACATTTCTCAGGTTCAGGTTTCCTGACGATGCTTTCCATCACCGTCAGCCGATACTGTTACCAATTTGAATAAGAAAATGTATAGGAATTCCGAAAAAATTGTTGATACATGCCGGCGATCGTAATTGGAGACATCAAATTGACGATGTATCGGAGATACTACTCAACCATTGATTTAATTTTCATGAGGTTAGCAAGAATTAATATGAAATCCTGATTATAAATACAAGCATCTATACTTTATACTTGGTAATATAGAGCTGAAGAGTTTTTTTTGCTTGAACGTGCTAATCTCAGGAACTACTGGTTCGATTTAAAAAATTCTTTTAGTGTTAGACAGTTCATTTATCGAGGAAGCCCATAGGCTACATATTATTACGGTAACACCAATAGGAGTGGAGTACCAATGTAGGATGTTTCACAGCCGGGGTTTTCTTTATTGTTAGCCCACGCGGACAATGTCGCTGGAAGAAGCTACTTTTATGATAAAATTGTTTGATATTCAACAATTGATTAAAGAGATTTTGCTACTATTCATTGTGGGACGGACCCCTTGTTGGGATACAGCACGCGTCTGATCAAGTGAACGGAATTCATAAAAATATACGTGCCGCGGGCGAAAAGCTCTATCAAAATTTAAATTAATAATTTCACATTGATCCGACTCGACGTGCAGTCGATCCACCTACCTGTCTATGAAGTCAAGTAAATATTTTTATGTTTTTATGTAGCATCCCTGAACCTATACTTTGAAATAATTGTCGCATTACGCGTAATATAGTTTTGTTATGTGCACACATGAAATCGATTAAAAATACTGTAATGTGTATAAGTTACGTGTTATATAAATTCTGAAATGTTTCAACAAATTTTCTGAAAAATTCTAATAAGCGGGTCATCTTGCTAATACACTGAAGCTGCCATCCAGCGACACTTTGTTGAGAGAGTTGGATATCAACGTAGGAAATAGAATAAAAGCAAACATTACTAGTGTTGCCAATTGCACGATAGTATATACATTTCGGACTTACTGTATACAATACTAGTAATTTCCCGTGACTGAGTTTTCGCGCATTTTCTGTGCGTTTATAACTTATATATATATAGAAAAATGACTAACCTACAAACGGAAAAATGACACGATTTTAATATAAACTTTCGTTAACTTATAGAGTGAATTTTTAATATTCTTCCTTTGTGCTTGTTTACAGTTAAAAAAAACATGCAAGTTTTCATTAGCCCCTGAAGTTTGATCTGTCAGTCAGTCAGTCCGTTAATTATTCTTTTATACGAGTCAGTTATTCTTTTTATACTTTCTAAAACTCTTTTTAAAGTTATCAATTCAAAATATAGATGTATTTTTGTTTTTTTAAAGACCATATAATAATAATAAAATTGAAAATTACTTAAATAAAACATCTTTTTAATTAAAAATAAATAAATAACGAGGAAAGACAAAGCGTCTTGACACATTTGTTGCGCAAATATACTGGTTTAGGATGTAGTAGCTACATAAATATATATAAAAGAACAATTTTATAATAATAAATTATTAACGAATAAATATTCATCTTTAATTATTTCCTTAAAATATATCTTAAATTAGTTTAACTTATCTTAAAAAAAAGTAATCATTTTTGCAACCTACGGCGAGTTTTTGGTCGAACGTAAGCTTATCAATTGATACACAATAAACGAATAAAGATTGACAAATGACAAATATTTAATGTTCTTAGGCCAATTATCGAAAGGTAGGGCTTCCGACCGTAGCGGCTCCCCGTCGCCTCGTCTCCCGTACCCGGCTAACTCGGTTTCCTCTCACCGCGTCAGATCCGGCGATAGATTGGTTTTGCAGCATCCCTCACGTTGCCATTCAGTGAACAAAAAGATTTATACAATTATTCAAATAATAAATCATCTCAGCTCTCTCTTTTACTTCTATTGGCTGTTGCGTTCTGTTTTCTTAGTCGCACATTCCGATACTATCTGCCAACAATTATTATCAATTAGCAGTGCCCGTGACTTTGAACGTGTAAAACTTAAAAAAAAAGAAACGGTAAATAAACTCATCTGAATGTATGGATGTATTAAGTCCTTATCTGCTATTCTCTCGTACTTAAGTCGTGTAGTTAATAAAAGTACAATAACTACTGATAGTCTAAACCGATTCTAATGTAAGAAAGACTAAATGTTACTCAATGATATGTTTTAACATTTTCTTGAAAAGGTTTCATCATGAACGCAATGTTTTAACAATGATGCGTGTTCATACAAATAGACAGACAGACATTTCTTAAATTTATTGAAATGTGTTATATTACTTATATTTAGGCATGTGGGTATGCGCGATACATCGTCGTCCTCATCGTCACTTACCATCAGGTGAGATTGTGGCCAAGCGTGTACCTGTTGAATATAAAAAAAAATACAAAACATTTTTGTAAAAATGTAAAAAATACGGACATCCTAGATTTACCTTCTTATTATAAATACCACGAAGTGTAAAGGAGAGGAGAACAATCTTTGTGTATTGAAAATTGTCCGTCAAAATGCTTTAAATTAGTGTGACGTAACTGTGGAAACAGGTTTAATTATTGTTCAATTTTTTCAATAACGGTTGATATAGTTTATATTTACAAGATTATTTCGGATTACCCATAACCTCTGTCTATGCTATTTTGTTTATATCATAGAATGCAAACGAAAAGGTGGGTCACGCCACGCTGAAGCTTTTACTGGTTTCAGCATGAATGTGTCGGTTCGACCCCGATACTGCTACCCCTCACAGAAAACCGACGTGAAGTAACAGTTCTTAAATTGTTGCGTTTCGTTCGGTCAGTAAGAGAGCGCCAGAGACCCACTTCTTCTCCCCTCCAATCTTCCAATCCTCTCCCCCTCCCTCTTTCCTTATTCCCCTCCGAACACATGCTGGCAACGCACTTACGGTGATCATTTAACAAGCTTAGCCGCCTGTTCATTAATCTCTTATGATATATAAAAAAAAGAATTATATTACAACGGTTAGGAGACCTCTCGGTTTCTTCTTAAAAAAAAAATTAAACTACACTTTTATGTTAAGTCCCATTTTAAATTTACTGACTCCCGAATTTCGTAAAGTGTGGACAATGCCGTACTCCGCGAGGTTTAAGTAATGATTGACTTTTAATAAGGTTTATTCATAGTGAGGTAAACTAAAAATGCATAATTGCACAATTACACCAAAACAGTGCCATATAATGAAATGCTGAATGCGCCTTAGGTGCATAGTATATAGGAATATAACAGAACGTTGACGACTGGATGATCGTTAGTTAAAATATAACTATGTAAAGGATGCAATAACATATAAATTTGTCTGCAGATGTGCTATTCAATGGAGGCTTTTGCGGACACCGGCGGCGTGGACCGCAGCTGCTGAGGAGATGGCACAGCCACACTCTTTCCCCATCGCCTGGGGTCTTCACTATCAACATCGGTGTGTATCTTCTATTGTAGCACAAGATGATAACTTTACATCTGACGATCTGAGCACTCTATTTGGGTGGAATCATCCTCCAGTTGAGCCTTGAACATCACATATCCCTATGTTTTTGTTTAATTATTGATAGGTTTTAGCGTTTAATAACAGTCAGATATCATGTTGAATGACCATGCCATGTAAGATGGTAAAAACCTTAAGCATAGACGGAAATGTTGTAGTTGGTAGAGCCACGCTGAAGCTATTACTGGTTTCAGCATGAATGGGTCGGCTCGTCCGGGGTAGCACCACTCGACCCACAGAAAACCGACGTGAAGTAACAGCGCTTGCATTGTATTATGTATTATATTGTATATGTGTTTCGTTTAGTCTGTGAGAGCGCCGGAGACCCACTTCCCCTCCCCGTCCGTCTCCTATCCCCTCCCCCCCAAATACAGGTTAGCAACGCACTTCCGACTCCCCTAGTGTTGCAAGTGTCTATGAACGACAGTGATCACTTAACATCAAGTGACCCGTCTGTTCGTTTGCCTCGTATGATATAAAAAAAATGGATCTTAAGAGCGTGTTCCGGAACATACCAATAGTTGCTTGGTGACAGATTTACAAATTGAGTGGTAATTGACCAGGCGGGTTTAGAAACACCCTATTAAATTGATAAGGCTTGATCCTTTGTTTTATATATATTCGACAGGTACGCGTTTGGCTACAATCTCACCTGATGGTAAGTGACGATGTGGCCGACGATGTATCGCGCTTACCCACTAGGTGCCTATTCACTCTACTCTTGAACACTCCCAAGTTATAAGATGTCGGGAAGACAGACGCCGGGAGTGAGTTCCACTCCTTAGCCGGACGTTTAATGAATGTGGAAGCAAATCGCTTTGTACGAATCAACCACGTAAGGGTGGAAACCCTCACGGCGTCTAGTCGTCCTCAGTTGGAATGGAGACGGTGGAATTATATTGTGTAATTCCTGTGCACACTCTCCTAAGTGTAACGTATAAAACAATGGGAGACAAGCTACTTTTCGTCGATGCTCTAAACTGAGCATTCTTCTCTCCCACAGCGTTTCATTACCGACTAGCCGACGAGTACGACGCTCAATGGAGTCAAAAGCGGCCAGCTGACATTTAGCTGATCCATCCCATAAATGGCAGAAATATTTTTTTAGAATTTACTTTTTACTTCAAACAAAAGTTTAGGTTGAAATTTTGAGCGAAATATATTAGCCGGTTTTGCGTGATGAATGCGCAATAGTAGACCTTTGTCACCTTTTATGTATACTAGTTGACCCTACCACGCATTGTTGTGGCTCAGTTGTTATATGAATTGATATATGATAAATTTGAATTTAAAACGTGGCGACATCTATGCGATATCTACAACAGTCGGTTCTACAGTTTTCTATCATCAAACTTATTTAAAGCGCCATCTGTTCGTGACTGATGAATCTTACAATTAATAACAATAATTAACATTGACAATCATTCAATTTGTAATCAAAAGATGTTGAAGCCATTAATTGAAATACACATTATCGTATTTCTCAAGTTTGGACAAAATTGTACATAAATACCAACCAAGATCGGTTGAGTAGTTTCAGAGTTCCTCCTGGACAAAAATCATTAATAAGATATACATAGATAGTAACAATTCATACTTAGAAAGACACTCTCTCAAGTTTAATAAATACCTGGCTATAAATCTTCTAAAGACCCATAGTTACTGTGTATCTCTAACTTTACCACCATGATTAATAATTTCAATTTACCAATTATGGCATTTAAATAATTGACATTATAATTGCTTTAATAATTCAAAAGAGAACATAGTTATTCCTTTACATTGAGTTTTTACTTCTACCGGCAGTCCTTAAGACCGATCCGACTTATTTTTTCGTTTCAATCGTGTTACATGTAGCCAGAGAGTGAGCTTTGTTGTATTGAGATAGGAAAATGTGGTGATTTTTTTTTTTTTCTCGATCTGACTACGCTATTGACCTGGCAAAGTCTTAACAGCTTCACCGGACTACTAAGGCGAGCGTTTAAGGCACTCAGCCGATTTTATATTGGCAACCAGCTCAAGGGTGCACGGCACACCTCGGCTTGGCTGTTGCCCGTTGCATACAAAATCGCGACCTATCTTAGCTAACCTAGCTAACTATTCATATATGTTTGAGTTGTTGAAACGTATATGAGTACCAAGCATATCCGCCTCAACAATTCCTCCATATATTTTTATCGGAAAGAATGTGGTGATAGTGGTGTATTCAATGTGTAAATGTCAGTTGTTGTCGGTAGAGAGGCAACTGCGAGCGCGACACGCCGCGAGAGGGACCGCGAACCTCTTGCTGTCCCGTACGAACATGCGCACGCCCATCTCTACGCACGTCACGCGCATACGCAAGCATTGCTAGACGAGCACGCACAGAACACTCTGTAAGTACACAAATATGAACAAAACCAGCTTCCATAAACAAGCTCTCAAGAAACGAATTCAGACTAAGGTTTGTTTTTACGAGTACATTTTGTTATAATAATTTAGTGAGTCCTGTGACCCTTTTCATTCTCTTGATTTGATGTAACACATTGTGTAATTTGAAAGAAAGAAATTTTTAATATAAAATAGTAACATGGAGAGATTTATATCTAACTAGTGGGCGAACGTCGTCCCGCCCTGGTAATAAAAATACGTGGGCAAATTATATACCTAAATTTTCCTTGTGAATCACTTCATTTACTGGTAAAAACCGCATGACAACCCATTCAATACTTTTTGAGTTTATCACGAACAGATGGAAAGACAGATGCGGCGGACGACTTTATTCTGATGTTTGTTATAGGCGCAGATAAACCTGATTGATGGTGTGGCGACACAGGCCGTGTGTGAGACGTGGCGATGCGATGCCATGCGCAAGCAACTGTGCGCAATCTTTCTTGCCGCACTGAGCTCGCTTACTTATAGTACAATTTGAGATTCGTTC
This sequence comes from Antheraea mylitta, assembly GCA_014332785.1. Lineage (NCBI taxonomy): Eukaryota > Metazoa > Arthropoda > Insecta > Lepidoptera > Saturniidae > Antheraea > Antheraea mylitta. The sequence continues at coordinate 6,013,334 of JACEII010000043.1, forward strand.
GATTCGAACAAATTTCGATGTTCCACATCTGCCACCGTCCCGTGACGGCTCAATTGTTTATAACATGTAGTGATATAGCAAAAAGAATTTAGACTCACCTCATACAATTTTTGCCCGAATACATGTCATAATTGTAACATTTCTCTATTAGGTGTAAAGGAAAATCTGAAGAATTACATGGAGACTACAGGGACTACCATCCTCACAGGCGAGTACTGTTATCTCTGCATTATGTAACTTTAATCAAAGTCTTGTGGGTAAAAATACTTCTACAATTTATCTAATACATTTAAATGAGGAATTCTTGTATACATTCAGGATCTCGGAAACGGCGTCAGCGATATCCGTAAAACTTAGTATGTAGGTGGTTTCTGGGACGATAAATCAATCATAGAAAACTTTTTATCTGAGTTTTCAGGCAATGAAAAAATATAGCTAGGACATAAAGATAAATTTCGCCACCGCTGTTAAAACAGAAATAGCCCAGATAGAAATCAGCTGCTTCGTAAATCCGTCTAATCATAGTTCGAATCCGAGTGACACCAAAACAGATATCTTTTTTAATATTTTGGTTTTGGTAAAAAAATGGTATTTTTGTGAGGCAAACCAAATAGTTTATTGGAACGAGGTTCCTTATCGCGCGTTGTGAAAGGGGGCTAGACGGAAAAAATTCTTACGAAAAGTTGTCACGACACTTTTTGCTATAGTAAGCTATTGTAAGCTGTGCGGCGTCGCATGTTTCTCTGTCTGTCTCTCTCTCTCTTATAGAAAGCAAGCCAGATATTTTCATTTCTATTTCGCATTGAACAGTGTGGTGTCGCGACGATTATTTTTGTTGAGTGTATACAGGTTTTTTGTAAATAATAAAAAATAATAATAATAATGATCCCAAACATATGTTTCCTACTTCAGTTACCACAAGCCAATTATTACGAAAATTGAGCCTACTGATTAAGTTTATATAACATTATATTTGTTAATAATAAAAAAAATATTATTATAACTTAAAAAAAAATATTACAATTCCTTCACTAATTAATTGAAAGGAACTTCGTTCCATCCGGGTGTCCCTTGACACCTCTCAAGTTTTTTAAATTTAAAAATGGTTATTAAAGAACCGAGCTAGGCTCGATTGTCGAGGTACTAATGATTTATACATATTAAATCTTCCATGCTACATTTATATAGTTTTACAATAACCCCGTTTACCCACACTTATATTCGCAGTACTGCTAGGCAAACTTCCTGCTACGTACCTTAAAATAAATCATGTGTTTAAACTACTATTTAAAAGGGACCGGGAGGGTGAAAATTTAACATCATTCTTATTTATTTAAAGATAAAAAAAGTTACACAAAATTAAAGACAAATGTCTCGTCAACAGTGTTACCTATCTGGTACAAATTATAGGTAAGAATCATTTACAAAACTGCACAATTATAAAAGAAAATCATAAAATTAAAAACCGTTTGAGGGAGAGGAATTACGAGTTCAAGCACACCAGAATATTATATCGAGTGGTTATACTTTTGAACACGGTAATCTCTGGAAATGCAAATTTCTAGCATTTTGTAGTCTATTTATTGTGGAAGTTTACGAGCTGTTTAACACGTTCACGCCGGCGCGTACAACCGGTGGCCCGCACTAGTCTGTGTTTTCTGGAGTCGCGTAAGCGTCGCGGGGGTGTAAGGGGTGTCGAATAACATCATAAGACATCTGCACGTGGTGCATCCTGCTGAATAACGAACGAGGTAATGGCGCAAGCGGGGTGGTAGGGTTTTACAGCTCGACTGGGTCGCAACCATCATGTATATGGCGAAAAAGCCCGTAATAGTGATTCGCTTCTACGGGTCGCGTTTCGGGATCAGCCTGTGCATATCCAGCTTATTACAGGCCGGTATGATAGTGGCGACCGGCGATGGACAGTGTGTCATTCGGTGGTCGCTATTATTTTTGGATTGTACTGTGCTTACCATCAGGCATAGCGCAGTCACTTTGCCGTGCTACAATAAAAAAAAATCGATTGTGCTATTTTTAATAAATAAACGTTAAATTCTCATTATTTCTAATAGCACAATCGAATACGTACCACCGGTGGTACGCGCCACCAGAAAAGACAGTCTAGTGCGGGCCACCAGTGGTACGCGCCGGCGTGAACGTTTTATTATCACATTGCCTCTTACGCGATGCAGAAATTAACATGCAAAGTTTCTGTCACTCTGCGGACGGGATTGAAAGTTTGGCATGACAGATCTACAATCTAACGGTAAAAGTTTCTTTCATATTAACCCTCGTAAAACCATCCACCCGGTGGATGCATTGATCGATTCTGAAATGCGGTAATTGTTGCAAATGTTACACTTGAGAATCGAAGAATACGTTTGCAAGAATAGTAAGATACGCTATGCTATCTCAATGGTCTACTCCAAAGTGTGTTTGCAGCGATAGGTATAGTTATTGTATTCTACAGATGCGGAACTGTATACAGTAAATGTATCGAAGAGTCGGAGGCAAGGGAACAGCGCGACGAGCCCGTCACCAGCTCCGGAGAGACCCACCAACATTGGGACGAAAAACTCGGTTAGTCATTTCCACTATTCATATATACCTATACGGAACAACTATAGGTTATATCACATGTAAAAACTACTAATAGTGGTTCTGTGGTTATGCTTCCTCGATGGATAAGATGGGATCAACAGGAATGAAGGCATTTTGATTATCCTTTTATGTGCGTTGTGAATGCTTCAACGATTCTAACGTGAATGTTCTTCGCTCTTTCCTTTCGAGCTGACTATACGCTCTAGGAGTTATGCATTTCCAGATATTTTTGGACCAAGGCTTGGGTTGTTGTATTGAATACTAACGAAGTACTGTCTGTACTAACGAAGCTAGCTAAACTAATCATGCATTTATATGTACAGAAACATAATGAGTACCTGTGTACCTCACTAACACGTACATTTGACTAAAACTAAGTGACCAAAATGACAAAATAAGGGGTAAAAATAAAAACCCTTCTACTATATGTGTACCTATGGCGTGTGTCTATGTGTGCACGTGTGTAAGGTCCAGTGTGGTGTGCGTGAAAACCAGTGAATGCATTCTCAATTGTATCGAGCTAACAGCGTGTTCAAGGGCTTCACTCAGCGAGATCAGGTCCGGCGGTGAGCGTTAGTGACAGCAATACAGTTGTTAACTTACCAGTTACTAGCGTTCATGTTGTCATCTGCTTAATATATCTATTTACTAAAAAGGTTGTTAAATAAAATATTGGATTTTATTTTATCCATCTATTCATCCTTTTTGTATACATATTTGTATTTATTTATTTTAATAATATATATTATATTTTATACTTATCCCTCGGTCCGTGTAGGATATCTAAGAGTAACCACGCATCATAGTTGTGTCACAAGCAGGGTATTTAAGCTAGAAGAGTATACAATCCTAACCTAATTCCTATTTTTCAATATTAGTATTTTGTCGAGCTACCCCCTTCATACTGATAAGTTAAGCAACACGTCGCCTATTATATTATAACTTAATATTGTATAGCGTGCCAAATTAATCAATATGGCAGATAAGTAGCCTATATGATGTGAGTCAGGGGTGCTGAACTTGAACTGGTGTGATCCATCTGAATATTGTTAGCCTAATATCGATCGACTCTGATAGGCTGCAAGTATATGCGATGCAGGATTGTCATCTACTTAGCTGTAATTCCCACTAAAACGATAATACAAAGTGATGAAAGAGTACCCTAATTGTGGAGCAAATAAATAAATAAATTTCACTTGTTTATTCATTACGTTTTGTTTTAGTTACCTACTTACTAAACATTTTTACAAAAAAAAAAAAAAAAAATTGAACCGACATCAATATCAAAAAACTTATAAAGCACTGAAAAGTGAAAAATAATCATATTATTAAATTAACCAAACAAAATAAAATATATGAATATTTGCGCTACCTAGAGACATTGGAAATCGGTGCCAACCAAAAATCATATCATCTACATAAGTACGAAGTCCACTCTCACGTCTCGTAATGTATTATATTTGTATAATGTAATTTACCTATTTTTCTACCTGCAACAAATTTGAAATTTCGGATGGCAACGACTTCCGATATATGTCTAGGTAGCGAAAATATTCATATATTTTATTTTGTTTGGGTAATTTAATAGTATATTTATTTTTCACTTTTCAGTGCTTTATAAGTTTTTTGATATTAAAGTCGGTTCAACTTTATTTTGTTTTTTTTTTTTTTTTTTCTCCATTTTAGTGTATATAAATATATTTTATATTGTTTCAATTGATTATAACATAAGTAAGGTTTGGTGGTTTTAAGAATCTTAATCTATTAATCCTTCCGCAACGCTTAAGCTCTTACTTTGATCATGGCTGCAACCTTTTTGAAGAGAACAGTTGTATTTTATGTGAAGCGGACAACAAATAAAGGTGAACATCTGAAATTCGTTCATAGTGATGGTAATTAGACTTCTAGTAGCTAGGCTATCTAGTAGACTACCTATATATAAGCGGCTACCTGTATACTTGTAATGTTTATAATAATACCGAGAGGTCTGAACATTGACTAAATGAATAAAGAAAAATATAAAATGGCTTACCACCATACTTCTATATCTTTCGAGTATATGACTTTGATTTAATTTGATACAGAAGTAATTGTTCTTCAGAAGTTCATAACTTGAAAATCAAACATGATATTACACCGCACTAGATCCAACTAGTCAAATTAGATTGATTGTGAACGAATTTCAGAACCTCATCTTTCCTAATGTCCGCTTCACGGGAATTGCCTCAACAGTCAAAACCCCACATATAAGTCTTCGTCAGAACGAGTTACATGTACCCAAACACAAGATAGCTGCTGTATGGCTCTGATGAATTCCATTCCAATTTCTCCATTTCCATGATCAAATCAGGATTGATTTTATGATATCCTCATTACTACAACAGGATGTGCCAAATTCTTATGGGACGTTCATTTATTCATCCCTTTACTTTCACCCCTTATGGTTGGTTTTTTTTTTATTTTAAGAACACCATCCCCAAGTATCGGTAAGTCAAATAAAATTATTGAATTCGGTTCCAAGTAGACAGAAATCATATAAATAATATTTCACCCCCTTAGGGGTTGAATATTTCCTTCAATTTATATGGGACCACCTCTGAGTATAACCAATTCAAATACAAAAAGATTCATTAAAATCGGTTCACAACGGACAAAGATATCGGTTAACATACATAAGATTAAGCTCTGTTCATCCCTTCCACCCTTAGGCTTGGAATATTTTTTCTAATTTGAAAGACACTATTCCCATGTATCAGTAATTCAAACAAAATTATTGAAATCGGTTTCAAGTAGACGAAAATACGTAGACACGAAGTGGGTGAAAATCAAATAAACGATATTGCACCCCCTTAGAGGTTGAATATTTTGTTCAAATTGGGACATTTGTTCAATATGGGACCACCTCTGAGTATTCAAATAAAAAAAGAATCATTAAAATCGGTTTGCAAATGACGGAGATATCGATTAACATACATAAAAAAAAATACGTACAACCGAACATATTACCTTCTCTTTTGGAAGTCGGTTAATAGAAACAGAATCTGTGAATAGTTCTATATCGGCAAGTTTTTCGGAAGATCAACTCAAATATACTCGAGATCGACCATTTGAGCATCCCCGATATAAGTGATGTAATATTTAGGGTACAGTAAACTCGTGTGGACATTTACTATAGATACATAGCACAACATGCACATTGACTGTCTTTCTTCATAAGGTTTCTCTTTACAGTGAGCAGTTCATTGTGCAGTTCTGCTCCAATCTCCTGCTCCTCAGCAAGGACCGATGCTGCGTCACCACACCAGCACGTGTCTACTACACACGCAGGTATAGTTTTATTCTTTTAGTTTTTTTTTATACCAGTGGCGACAAATCAACATGCGGTTCACCTGTTGGTAAGTGATTACCACCGGCCATGGACACCTGTGACACGAGGGGATCCCAGATGCGTTGCCGGCTCTTTAGAAAGGAGTATAGGCTCGTTTCTTGAATGATGGTAAATTGTAATGGTCCGGAAAGACTGCTGCTGGGAGTTCGTTCCGGAAGTTTGTGGGTATATAAAAACTATGAATATAGTGATAGGCAACTCCAAAAAGTTTTACCTCTCTCCCGCGTGCGGAGTTGCCCGCTCTGTTTTTTAAAGTGTATTCTTGCTTTGCAATTTTTAGCCGTTTGTAATTATTCTTGTAAGGCAAATTGCCGTTATTATTATTTTTTTTGAATATTATTCATACACGGTACTTTGTTTAAATTATATAATAGGAATCATAATTCTTAAAAACTAGGTGACAATTACATGTCTTTTAAAGCATTACATCTTCATGTATAACATTCCGTTGTGCGTATGTTTGTGATTCCTCTCTTAATCGACTTAATAGATCTTTCATGGATTTTTATTATAATTATACACGATAGGTAGTGCTGTTGCCGTCATGACAAAAAATTACGTTTTTTTAAATTGAAATTTCTTATGAGAGTGCTTTAAAATTCTGATCCACAACCTTTTCCCGTGACGAAAAGTGGTGGAAATAAATACTGTGAAAACACTAGTACAAACATCAAAGTACATACATATATAAAATTCACAACGTCGGGCGTGTTAATACTTGGATGGGTGAGAAAACTGCGTAACAGTAACTCTTGTAATATATATACATATTACATATATATATTAATACCTTTACACGAGCAATTCTTGTATATTTTTATATATTCAGGATATCGGAAACTGCGTCATCTATTTTTATTTATTTATCTATTGTATGAAGGTAGTTTCGGGGACGATAAATCGATTTTGCTAGTTTTTATTCGTATAAAACTTTTTAAACTGAGTTTTCAAGCAATGAAAAAATATAGCTAGAATATAAAGGTAGATTTCGCCGCCGCTATCAAAACAAAAATAGCTCAGATGGAAATCGGTTGCTTCGAAAATCTGCCTAACCTCAGTTCGAATCTGAGTGACTGCAGAAGAGATATATTTTTTAATATTTAAAAAAATTGTGTTGATTTTATGGGGCAAACGTAACAGTTTATTTTAATTTTAAAATGTTTTTTATGGAACCGAGCTAGGTACTAACCACAAAATGTCAAATTCCCAGCATGTTGCAATATTTTTTTATCACTATTTTTTTGTTTAATCCATAACTAACCTTGTTAAGGTCTGTAGCAGAACTACAAGTTATATTCAAAATCTACAATATATAGTTTAATAAACGGTTAAAAGGCAAACTCTTCTATTGTGAGCTTGCGGATAATTCTTATTGATTATGGGGTGTCGTTGAACGTAGGTGGTGGTCGTCGCGGCGCTTTACAACTGTGGCAGTTTCTGGTCTCTCTACTGGCAGAAGGCGCGCGTTGTGTCGCCTGGACTGGCCGAGGACTTGAATTTAAACTACACGAGCCTGAAGAGGTATGGATCAAAGTCAAACCAAGCGTATTAAAAGTACTTTATTCAATGAAGGTTCTGAGAAGGCGCTTTTGAACGACAAAGTGACCACCGGTTCGGAAAAACAACCCACTCACTGAGAAGAACCGGCAACAAACCCGATCTGGTTTATTTATCTTATTCATGATACATATCTTTCAAAACACAGATAGTTGCATTCGTTTTTAGTAGATGCATAGAAAAGGGCGTCATTTCCAGACGTCACCATCATTTACATATTAATACACCCTATAATAGCATTTATGAATTAAGACCCGCTTGACATAACACTTGAATTTATTATCTGGCAAGTCGGTAATGTTTTTTTTTTCTCGCCCGCGTATCGACAGATCACGCCGCCGTGGTCTGGGGGTAAATTTCGCTCCCGCACACCAGATTAGGCCCCCCTCGGCAGCGACTCAAGCCTACGTCCGTACCCTCGGTGTGGAGCCCTTGAGTGCGCTGCTCGCGCAATACAGTGACACAAAATTTTACATCACTGCTACAACACTACACGATCACCCCCACACACGTGCACGCCTATACGCTTACACATGGAAGTGGAAGGGTTTTATTTTTTTCCCTTATCGAACTGAAAAAACTCTAATTTTCCGATAAAAAAATATATGGAGGGGTTGATGAGGCGTGTATGCTTGGTACACATATGCGTCTCAACAACTCAAACAAATATGAATAGTTAGCTAGGTTAGCTAAGTTAGGTCGCGAGTTTGCATGTAACAAGCAACAGCCAAGCCGAGGTGTGACGTGCACCCTTGAGCTAGTTGCCCAAATAAAATCGGCTGAGTGCCTTAAGCGCTCGCCTTAGTAGTTCGGTGAAGCTGTTAAGACCTTGCTAGGTCAATAGCGTAGTAAGTTAGAAAAAAAATAAAAAAAATTTAAGTCGATAATGTGATTTCGAACTTTCTTTTAAAACCTAATACTATTACCTAAAAAATTGAGATGTAGCTGTGTCATGGACACGGCCCTTTTGTTGTACGTGATAACGTCTCGTAACGGGCGACATTTTCTACATAAATTATGCAAACAAAAACTGGGAAAAAACCAAGCCTCGCAACTCGGTTCTTCTACAGTAAAAAATTGTGAGATCCATGTAAATAACAACTCAGTTACTTTATTAAGTTCCTACTCAAAGGACATTCTGTCTTAAGTTATTACGTAATTAGCTAACTTAACATCTTATAGTGATCTCATCATTAATAAAAATCTTTTATGTTTTAAATAAAATAGATTGACTTGAGGGTCAAATGAAAACACAATGTATCTCACAAGTAATGGGGTGTAAGGGGTATCGAATAACATCTTAAGACTTGAGACACCCAAGCCAACCTCACCTGCACGTGGTGCACCCTGCTGAACAACGAACGAGGCAATGGCGAGAACGGGGTGGTAGGGTTTTACAGCCCGACTGGGTCGCAACCATCATGCATATGGCGAAAAGGTCCGTCATAGTGACTCGCTTCTGCGCGTCGCGTTTCGGGATCAGCCTGTGCATATCCAATACTGGGTGACTTTCGTCATTATGGCCGACATGACAGCGGCGACCGGCGATGGATGATCTGTCTCTCGGTGGTTGCCGATGTTTTTGGATTGTACTATGCTTAACATCAGGCATAGTAGTCACTTTGTCGTGCTTCTATAAGATGTTGTTAGGTTACCTAATTACGTAATAACTTAAAACAGAAAGTGCCTTAAGGTTTTTGTCGTGAACGCAGTACTTTTAGCATGCGTGTTCATACAAACAGACAGACAGACACCTTTAAGAATTATTGAAATGTATTTTTTTCTAAGATACCTGAAACATTTTTTTTTAATATAAAAAGTCCCGATATGTTGCATTTACATTCCTATTATATTTATATACTAGCCTCTGCCCGAGACTTTGTTCGAGTTCTCAAAAGGAAAAACATTCCGATTTTGAAACATTTTTCATCTGTACTCCATTCCTATTGGTCTTAGCGTGATGATATATAGCCTATAACCATTCTCGATGAATGAGCTATATAATATTGAAAGAATTATTGAAATCGGACCACTAGTCCCCCTACAACGTCACAACATCACAAACTTTACCTCTTTATTATATTAGTATATATTGTATAATTGTGGAGTTGGTATGTGGTGCAGGTGGCGCGTCGCTGGGGAGCTCAGAAGAACCGACCTGCTATGAACTATGACAAGCTCTCTCGTTCTTTACGCTATTACTACGAGAAGGGGATCATGCAGAAAGTTGCAGGTACTTCTACATTAATTGTAGTGGAGATGACGATCTGAGATTAAATAATCGTGAGACAGAAAAATCGATATAAAATAGCGAATTAATCTCTGACACTGAAAATCGTGATTCGATTTTTTCTATTCAAATAAAAATAAAACCACATAATAATTTATAATCGGAAATAAAACACATCATAAAAAGTATTAAGAGACCGATTTTTGAGTAATAGATCGTCTAAACCTCGTTTTTTTCATGAGTCGATTCCACATATCGATTGGGATCGATTTAAAAGTTGATTTGTTTATTTTTTCGAAGAATCGGCATCCCTAAATTGTAGTATAATAATTTTAGTTCAATTAACAACAAACTGTATATGTCAGCGCGGCCGGCAGGAAAAATATAATAATATGGTCACTGAACTACCCACTATAATATTATCGTCATAATGAACTCATTAAACCACCCACTATAATAATAATGTCATAATTAAATAATTCAATCTAAAATATCTATTATTCAATTTATGAAAGTCAACTATCACCGGTTCGGAAACAACCCAGTCATCGAGAAGAACCGGCAAGAAACTCGATCTGGTTTATCTTTTCACGTTACATATTTTTACAAAACATTAATCCACAAATATTTAACTCACTAATCCATCAACTATAATAATATCGAAATAATTAACCCATAAAATAATAATTAATTACTATTAATCTAGACTATCAACCCATTATAATAATATCGTGATATCTAAATATAAAGTAACTAATTCGTTTGCACAAATTAATTATCCAGAGTCTAGGTTAAACGCCTTATAACGTGCGTATGTACCGCGTGTCGCCAGAGCCAAGACCGCCTTAAAGGTTTTTTTTTTTTTCTCGAACTGACTACGCTATTGACCTATCAAGGTCTTAACAGCTTCACCAGACTACAACAGCTTCACCGGACTACTTATTCGCTCTGTTCCTTTTATAATGAAGTCGAATAGTAGGGAAAGACACGGCAATCAAATGACGCAATTAATGTGGGTAGGCGCCGACATATATATATATATAGGTACAATAAGCATAGATTAATATTAGGCTAGTTGCCTAATATGATTATGGCACCTACCCACGAGTACAGTCAGTTGTCATTATTGAAGTGATTGTGGAAAGGTCTCTGTAAATATAGCCCACTAATACTTCGGTTGGAACCCTTGCTACCGAGTAGGAACGCGCGGTGACGGATAACATCCTGATGAAACCATAACATAATAAAATAAAAAAATAACATATTGGTAGGGCTCCTAAGTCTAGCTAACCTAAGCCAAACACTGATTAGTGTATTCCGACAGTTGTACTTGAGAGCTAGTCCCCTCTAGGCTTAACGTGTTTACTATCCCAGACCACGGCGTCAATTACCATCAGATGAAATTGTGGCCAGATGTTAAGGCGTATAGAGTATTTAAAAAAAAAAATAATTAAGAAATAATATCATTGAGCATGAATTCTAATATGCTATAGAACTCTCTTGAAAGTTCTAACAAGGAGGCCACCATTTTGTCAGAACATTGAATTTATGTTACCTTCACGACAATTGAAGTAATAAGAGATAGATAGAAGTAATAGATCTCATAAGAGATAAACGAACAGGCGTGTCACCTGACGTTAAGTGATCACCACCGTCCACGGACACTTGCAACATTAGGGGAGTTGCGAGTGCGTCGCCAGCCTGTGTTTGAGGTAGGTAGGGGAGGGAGACGAGAGAAAGGGTTAGGGAGATGAGTCTCTCACTGCCCGAACGAAACGCTACAATGCAGGCACTGATACTTCACGTCGGCTTTCTGTGGGCCGGGTGGTACTACCCCGGGTGAGTCGACACATTCATGCTCAAACCAGAAATAGTTTCAGTATGGCTCCACCAATTAGCTTCATTCTTATAAGACGCCCAACTTCTTCTCGCAAACATTTTCGATTGTGGTAGCTAACAGGTGTAGCAGAGATGAAATATGTTCATTTGACGACTCCAAAAACTGTATTATTGTTTTTTTTTTTTGTTACATCTTAAAATAACTCTAAATTATTGGAAAAAATATATATTGTATTAGGATAAATTTCTACAAAATGTATATAGTTTGATCAAATAGTCTCATCCTTCCAACATATATTAAAAAAGACAATTGGACAGTGTAAGTAAACTTTCAGTTGCAGACAACTGAGCTCGTCAGTTTGTCCACAGGAGAGCGCTATGTATACAAATTTGTATGCGACCCTGAAGCGTTGTTCAGTATGGCGGCAACTGCACCCCGCGCACGGTCTCCTCCACCTCCTGGCCCCTACCACGTACTATCACAACTGTATGGAGGTGGGGGATGTGGGGCAGGGTCGGGGGGTCCTGTGTACCCGCAGTACTTGCCTGTACCTCCCGCTACTACCACCTCAACCGCTGCAGAGCAACACGCACGACGGTACTACCATCACGTGAACCAGCTAACGCACTTCGAAGTATAGACTCTTACTATCGCTCCCTACGTGACCATTTCATAGAAGTCTCAACCAAATAATTTACTACAGAACTTAATCTAACCTCCAGTAAATTGAGGATAACTAAATAAGTTTTATTATGATGCCAGAATTGAGGCCAATATATATCAAGTATGGTGTCCGTTATTTACTTGGCTTTTTTGACTTAACTATTGTTTAGATCGATAGTTTAAAGCTCAAAAACATTTTTGAAAAAATATATCGATCAATATATTTGTACCGTTTTTTTATCTTGTCAAAATATACAAGTTAAATTTTTGACGACCATATCAAAATTTCTCTATTGCAATAATAATAATAGATGGAGAATTAATTATATTTAGTTAGCTATTCAGTAAAATAATCAAAATAAATATTAATGTTTAAAAAGTGAAAAATCTCATGTTAAATTAAAAAGTATCTCCATTGAGTCATGGTTAAATAGAATAGGATTTATTTTCTTAAATGTTTTTGGGCTATAAGCAAGGTCTTAACAGCTTCACCGGACTACTAAGCTAACGACTTTAGATATACCTCAACGAAAAAAGCTGACTTGGTAAATAACAGACACCCTATTATCAAATACGAACAGTTATCTCTCAGTTTCTGTAGGAATTCTGGGCAAGATATTTGCTATTTGTGTTCATATTCTTGTTATATCCATAAATAAGAATAAAATACTTGGCTTTGTTCTAGCAGTTACTACTCCAACTTATTGGAAATCGTGTAGGTCCCAGAATTTGTTTATTTAAATTCGCGGTAACCTGTTGCACAGTTAATTTTGTAAGATGCTGAGACAAAACTATAGAGAACTAGCTTTTGCTTGCGGATTTGATCGCATTAATGTAGATAAATATTATTAACAGACATTTTTTTCTGTATGATATCCTTTTTTGTATTCCTGCTAACGAATATGCAAAATTTCATGATGGAAGGATGTATAGTTACAGTGTGAAAGCAATATTAGTTAGGAATAAAATTAACAATTATAAATCTTACATTACATCTCGACAATACTTGAATGGCGATTTCCTAAATAGTGTAATTAATTATGTAACCTTAATATAAATGGTAGATATACTGATTTTAATGATGGTGGAGGAAATAATTAAATAAAAGTGGTCAAATCGTACAATGAACTCCATGGGAAAAGCAAGTCCATCATACTTCTTTTGATCATTACCGTGATTGTCTTCCTTAGTAGCCTTTGCCTGCGATTTCGTCCGTGTGATATAAATTCGTTAATTTGTGCTAACGGTAACACGCAGCGAAAGCTCTCAAGAGCAAAAAAAAAATCCGATTTTGAAACATTTTTCATCAGTGCTCCGCTCCTATTGATCTTAGCGTGATGATAGCCTATAACCATCCGCGATAAATGAGCTATATAACACTGAAAGAATTTTTCAAATCGGACCAGTAGTAGTTCCTCGGATTACCCCCTACAACCACACAACCTTTATGTTTCTAATATTAGTATATTGGATAATATTAGAAATATTGGGTAATGTGATACGACTTGTATGTAAATACATGACGCAGCATGTGTTCCTGGGTCTTTTACACAAATTGACAAACGATTTATCATTATTTTGGAACTATTATTATGATTTGGGGTTTTACGTTGATTGCTTTGCGACTAACTAGTTACCGCGTCTTCGTTTGTATATATTAATCGAATATAAAAGAATAGGGCGTGTCGTAAAACATGCGATAAAAGTGAAATTTTCATGAATCAAATAAAAAATAAACAAAGTGTGTCGTAAACACACACGATAAAAGTGGACATTTTGTGTTAACTCTAATACAAAAATTACACAAAATACAGCAGCGGTCCCTCATTCAACTAATTACCGCATCATACGTTTGCTTAACTTCGGTGATCGGACGGGAACCAGTGTTCTTAACACTCTACCCGACATAGTGTTAATCCTGTCACTTTTTGTATACATAAAGTTTGCGGATCAGAATTTCATAAGTTTCACTTAAAAAATATTATAAATAAGAAACAGTAATATATCATTTTAAGATAACTTTAGTAAGTTAAGTAAAAAATTAAAATATGATCAATATTATTGTGCAATAATAGAGTTTAGCAAATCTAGTCTTAATACTGTATTAATAAATTCAATTTTCTTACTGTACTTATGTAATTATTAAATAAATATATAAGATAAAAAAGAAGCATTACTATCAACTCTTTGTTTTTTTTTTTGTGATATCACAACTATCACCCACCCTTCACCCTCGGATCTCTGTTTCAGCTAAAACAATGTGTTCGAGACAAAACTAACTTCTACCTTTGATAGTTTAGACATCGGTGGCTTAATGTATAGTGATAAATAATTCTCTTACTTTAGATATCGTTCATTAGTTTTGACCTAATACTGGTCTGGGCAAGACTGTAAACAACAGGTCGTAGCTGATCGCCGGATCGCGCTACTCTGTGCGGCATCAACACCACAATAGCACAAAATTTAGTTTTTTGATCAGAGATGGCACCGCAGTAGATATAGTTTGCGCTTTCAAGTTGTTGCTAACTGAAGTAGTCCGGTGAAGCTGTAAAGGCCTTGCAAGGCAAATAGCATAGTCTGTTCTAAAAATGAAAAAAAAAAGTGGTCGCTAACTTTGAGTGACATGCGGCTGTCGATCCAACATAATTCAATTAGTTCCGTGAAGCTGTTAAGACCATGCAAGGCCAATAGCGTAGTCAATTCGAAAAAAAAAATACATCAGTTAGTCAGGCATACATGTAACAACTTTACATCTCATTCGAAGCTTTAACATATAGAAGAACTAGGTTCTGCTTGCAACTTCGTACGCGTGGAATAATGAATTTAGGCTAACTAACATCGATGGGTAAATAGCGTAGTCATTTCGAGAAAAAAAAAGCTAACTAACACGCACCGGAAGCTATCAAAAGCTATTGGTGCTATTGGTGTTCTCAAATTGCTCTTACCGTAATGATATATAACCGATAACCTTTCTCGATAAATGTGTTATCTAACACTGAAAAAACAAATCGGAGCCTAACTTTACATATTTCCATACACTCTTATCCCCTATTTCTTATTGTTATTTTACACCCTTGAGAGTAAGAGTTTTACAAACTTTCAATGTCATATTTATTTATATCGAATCAACAGCCTAAAAATTTTTACAAAAAAACCGGACTTCGATATGAAAAATCAATAAGGCACTAAAAAGCAAAAAATAACAAAATTATATAAAAAAACTTTTTTTTTTTTTTATATATCAAAGGAAGGCAAACGAACTGGTGGGTCACGTGATGTTAAGTGATCACCACCGTCCATAGACACTAGCAAAGGGGAATGGAAGGAAAGGGAAAGAAGGAAAGAGGAAGGGACGTGGGTCTCCGGCTCTCTCACTGACCGAACGAAACACAACAATGCAAGCACTGTTATTTCACGTCGGTTATCTGTGAGAGGGGTGGTACTACCCCGGAGGAGCTGACCCATTCATTCTGAAACCAAAAATAACTTCAGCGGGGCTCTACCACCTACCAACTACCAACTTGAGAGGTGTCAAGGGACACCCGGATGGAACGAAGTTCCTTCCGATTAATTAGTGAAGGAATTGTAATAAAATTTTATTTTTTTTTATTATTAACAAATATAATGTTATATAAACTTTAATCAGTAGGCTCAATTTTCGTAATAATTGGCTTGTGGTAACTGAAGTAGGAAACATATGTTTGGGATCATTATTATTTTTTATTATTTACAAAAAACCTGTATACACTCAACAAAAATAATCGTCGCGACACCACACTGTTCAATGCGAAATAGAAATGAAAATATCTGGCTTGCTTTCTATAAGAGAGAGAGAGAGACAGACAGAGAAACATGCGACGCCGCACAGCTTACAATAGCTTACTATAGCAAAAAGTGTCGTGACAACTTTTCGTAAGAATTTTTTCCGTCTAGCCCCCTTTCACAACGCGCGATAAGGAACTTCGTTCCAAAAATGTTGATATTTGCGCTACCTAATAATATATTTTAAGTTCATGCTAAATTTATACGGAACCTCTGAATATAGCCAATTCAAACAAACAAAGAATTATTAAAATCGTTTCACAATTGACGGAGATATCGATTCACAAACATATAAAAAAAATCAATACCCTAAATCAGGGCTGTCCAAACTAGATGGGACTCAGGGCCAACAAAAATGACTAAGTGTATCGGGGGGCCGTAAAATACTTACAAAAAATAAAATACAGGTATAATGGTATCATTATTTTATTATCTACTTTTTCATTAATTTGTCTTTTACAATTCTGTCAACATCAACCTCAATGTTAGTAGTAGCAAGACGCAGTACATGTTTAACTGAAGTATCTGTCAATGAAGACCTGTATTTCGATTTTATAAACTTCATTGTTGAATATGCACTTTAATAATAGTAGGTACTGCCCATCATCGAGCCCAATTTTAGCCCGAAATTCGTCAGTTTTGGGAAAAAAAGATAAAAAAGATTCTGCGGACCGCAACAATTCAAGCCGCGGACCATGGTTTGGACAGCCCTGTCCTAGATCACGTATTTAGGTAATGTAATCACTTATTCTTCAATTTTGTAGTGTTTGTGTTTTAAATCTAATCTTAAATAACTATGCAATTGATTGTAATCACAAATCCAATAATTCCTTCTACTGACTTAAAAAACTTTCGCCAGACGACTTTGACATTCCATCTTTAAAAAATGTACTATAATTCATTAATAAGTTATTTAAAAAAAAATGGTACAACACTGCTTGGTTGGCCCCTTATAAATAAATTTAATAGCTGCGCTCCAGATAATGAGATGTGTTTCTGACCTTCATCTCATTGATCTAGTACGGAGTATGCAGGCGCATTAGGTAAGAACTTTTTGGACGTCAATGTGACGAAACAACAATAAAATTTAAATGAGAAAAAGAACAAATCAAAATTGACGTATTATATTATTCTATTCTATTCTATATAATTCGCTGCGCCGCGCCGCAATGCTTTTTACCGCTTGATTATATGTGAACGCACTGAAGGCCTTTATGGTGCCCGCTTTCGAAGAGAAGTTTGATCTTTCAAAGGTATCCCGCATACAGCACCATATTTCGCCTTGGACGCCGCTGCTCCGTACGGGGTATTGAGTTGCAGGTTAGTCCACGCTTTTTATTTGGGGTTCTTGTAATTTTATTTATTTATAGGCAAGGCCACTAACCGCTCTTTCGCTCTCTTTTATTAAACCGCATATTTCTGGTGGGACCTATTTACACGGTCCCACCAGCTCCATCACTGCTACTTATCTTTTCAGAAAATATATTGTTGCTTGCAAAATGACCAACTTCCAAGAAAACTGTAACCTAAATAGTACTTCTCTGTGGAAAAAGTTCTGCTTCACCATTGTGTAGGTGAGACAGGCAAATGTGTTAGAGGGCGATAGAGAGACGTACTGATCGAAGTGCAATGGAATGAAACACTTACCTCGACCTATTTGATTTTTTTTACTGTGGCTGCATAAGAGAAAAAAGTATTTTTGAAATCAATACAAAATTTTGCCGAAATACGCTACAAAATTGTTCAATCAGCAGAAGAAATAAATATAAGGAGATACGCACGCCTACCGAAAAGATCTTTTTTAAGGTGACATAGAGATTGTATTCGTGTCGAAAACAAGCAATTTAAACTTGATTTAGTTTTAAGGAAAAAATAAATATATTACAATATTTGGTATCGCTGTATCGTCAATACTATATAGGTTTTTTTTTGTAAATTATGAGGCAAACGATCAGACGGGTCACCTGATGTTAAGTGATCACCACCGTCCATAGACATTCGTAACACCAAGGGAGTGTGATCACCACTGTCCATAGAAATTCATAACGCCAGGGGAGTCACAAGAGCGTTGCCAGCCTGTGTTTGGGGGAAGGGTAAGGAGGGAGGGGCGAAAGAAGAGGTGGGTCTCCGGCACTCCCACTGACTGATCGAAACGCAACAATGCAAGCACTGTTACTTCACGTCGCTTTTCTGTGAGAGCCGACCCATTTATGCTGAAACCAAAGTTTCAGTGTGGCTCTACCACCTACAGTTCTTATTTACGTAATGAATTGATGTATCTAATTTGATGTCGCTAATAATGTTCCGGTTGTAGTCTCGCCTCTCGGGCGTGTTGTAGCGGAACCGGACGTAGTTAATAACAGATGTTTCACTTCCTCCGCATGTACACACTGATACACGATTTTTTAAACATAAAAAGCGAGTATAACGTTGAAGCAAAATTAGTAAAAAAATAAAACAACAAAATCAACAGTTGAAACAAATATATTATATTATTTATTACAATTCATTTTATTCCATAAACAATTGTCGACATTCGCTCTTCCATGCAAACTCATACACACATATCAATGACATGTTATTAAATAGAGCAAGCATAGTGTGGAGACGCAACCTCGCCATAGAGACCAAATGTAATTCTTATATTTAAAAAATCAACTAAAAAACGTATACAAGACTCGAAAATACTCCATTTTAAAATTATATTTTAGTATTCTTTTGATTGCGTGAATGATATATAAATATTAACCTGTACATTTTATTATACAAAAACATACAATATTGAGTTCATTATATCAGTCCATCAGTCACTCGGTTCGTCAGGTCTGTCAGTCAGTGAGCGAATGGTCGATCACTCAATTAACTACACGATCATTCACCCTGTTAGTCATCCATTGAGTCCATCGGTCACTTAGTCAGCCATTTAGTCGGTTAGTCATTCAATTACATACAAGGTCGATTAGTCAGTCAATCATCCATTCGGTAATGTAGCCAGTCAGTTGGATACTCGGTCGATTGACCAATAAATTAACCACTCGGTCGACTAGTCAGTCAGTTGGTTGGTCAGTAAATCAATCATCCACTGTGGTTATTAGGCAGTCAATCATCTACTTGGTCGGTTAGTCGGTCAATCATCCGCATGGTCGGTTAGTCAGTCAGTCTGCCATTGCGTCGATTAGTCAGTAACTTGAACGCTATACAAGTATTATTATTGTCATCGATTACCATATCAGTCGATATACATTAAGCACCTTTAAATACATCACACAACTTTCCCCTACATCTATATATATCTAAAAGTATCGTAATAATTATCGATTCGAACATAAAAAATCGCACATACATTCGTTTTCGAGTCCGCTTGTGTTCACGTACAGATTAAAACTGAATTCATTAAGTATTTAATTAAAAAAACTATACAGTAACAAAATCTTTAATAAATATTGCACTTACAACAATTCAAACATACGGTCTATTCTACCGTGTATATACATATATAATAATCACTATTCGTTTTAATTTAAAAATCAAACATTTACAATAGTGTAGTACGAAGGAGACCTGATAGATGGCGTTAAATATACATTTTTAGTACGTGTGTTCATTATCACAGTACAGAATAAGTGCCCTCTATTGAGTTAACAGACTTACATTAATAAAGCGCTATTAATTCACATCTTCTTGTACACACATTTTTGGCTGTTACTGAATGAAAACAATTAAATAATCCATAGAGTTTTAACTCAAATTGTTGACATTAGATGGCGCTAAAACGATATTGTCAGTTTCAATAATCTTTGACTATACAAAGACGTGATGGCGTTTAAAGTTTTAAAGCGAGATTATCACTGAATAAAGCACTCATTCGATAAATAATCCGTAGTTTTAAACTCAAATCATTACCGATAGATGGAGTTAAAACAAAATAAATAAAGCGATATTGTCACTGAATAGAAGCACACATCCGCAGAGTTTGAAGTCAAACCGGTAACCATTAGATGGCGTTAAAACGATATGTACATTTTTAACAACAATTCACAATACAAATTTTGGATGGTGTCTGAAGTGAGATGCTGAATGTAGGTAGTGGTTCGCGCGCGGGTTCCCTCGCTCAGCGGCGAGTACTATGTGTGGAGGGAGGCGGCGATGTCCCTGAGGGTGGAGCGGATGGTGTCGTACGTCGCGAACGAGATGCCGACCGCTATGGGCCCCTTCAGCCAGTTCATGCTGAGTCCCTTGAAGAACCCACGCCACCCTTCCAGCCTGAACGGTAGCGAACCAAACCGAATTAACTATTCAGATAGTTTCAAATATGTGAATAAATCTAACATTTTTTTATGTTTTTTTTATGATTTATAAATTATAATCGATATCTTAATTTATAAATTATCGTACAAAAAACTGAGATAGAATAAAAAATATATCTTTGTACCTTATGAAGGGGATTTTGAGTGTCAAAATGTATAGCTGATTAATTTTATATCTTTAATATAAAAATGAATCGCTAAATGTATTACTTTATCAAAGGAAGCAAACGAAGAGGTGGGTCACGTAATGTTAAGTGATCACCACCGTCCATAGATTCTTGCAACACCTGGGGAGTCTCAAGTGCGTTGCCAGCCTGTATTTGGGGGAAGAAGAAAGGGGAGGAAGGACGGTGGGGCGAGGGGAGGGGCGGCAGTCCTCCGGTGTTATCATTAACCAAACGAAACGCAACAATGCGTGCACTGTTACTTCACGTCGGTATTCTGTGTGTCGGGTGGTAGTACCGAGGGCGAGCCGACACATTCATACTGAAGTTAGTAATAGCTCCAGCGTGGCTCTACCACTTACTACTCATACTCATAATCTTGTGATACTTGATACTTGCTTTATATTGTGTAAAATTGGTGGTTTCACGTAATATAGTTAATTTATTGTGCATAAGCAGAGTGAATAGAAAATAATATCACAGAGCATGAATTCAGAGATGTCACAAAAATTCCCTGGAAAGTTCTAACAAGGGAGCCATCATCTTGATGGAATATTGACTTTGACATTAAATTGATCGCACAACATTTGTTATAGTACTAACTAATCGACAGTGGCAGTTATAATTTGGGAGATTGGTCGCCAAGAACAAAGTAAAAAAAAAAAGAAAATTTCCGTTAATATGTGTTTCATTGTGATCTCAGTGAGGACTGTGGGATATATATATATATTTTATTGTTGCACGGCAAAGTGACTGCACTATGTCTGATGGTAAGCACAGTACAATCCAAAAATAATAGCGACCACCGAATGACACACTGTCCATCGCCGGTCGTCACTATCATGCCGGCCTGTAATAAGCTGGATATGCACAGGCTGATCCCGAAACCCGACGCGCAGAAGCGAGTCACTATGACGGGCTTTTTCACCATGTAAATGGTGGTTGCTATGCAGTCGAGCTGTTAAACCCTACCACCCCGCTATCGCCATTGCCTCGTTCGTTATTCAGCAGGATGCACCACGTGAAGGTGAGGTTGGCTTGGGTGTCTCAAATCTTATGATGTTATTCGACACTCCTTACACCCCAGTGTAAGTTATGTGTTAGTTATGTAAGTGTGTGGGAGTAGGTGGTACTGTACTGTACCTGTAGACAGTGGTGATGGTATCCTTGATGGTGCGGTACGGTCTGTCGAGGTCGGCGTGGTGGTGGTGGTGGTGCTGGTGCTGGTGGTGGTGGTGGTGGTGGTGGTGGCGCGCGGTCTGCATACGGCGGCGCACGATGTCGAGCGGGTAGGAGGCGGTCTGTGCGAGCGCACCGGCCGCGCCGCCGCAGCACATACTCACCAGCGGCCCTTGCGTCGCGCCCCCACTGTACTCTATATACACATACAACACCATTCCAACTCATACCACTTTCCGAATTACCGGGGGAGCCACTATTGACCTGCGATACCGTGCTATTGACTACGTCGGAGTTGTTACTGACGACCTCAAACGCTATTGGTTGAAATTATCAGCTGTTTATGTATCTTAATGCTTTAAAGGCGATCGACGACTGGATACTGGGCATCCTCGCTCAGACAGTTGGTCTAGTTACAACTACGGTTAATTGGTCATAACTATATTTAGTGTTGTGGTTCTGTAGTCGGTTAACTTTTCATTCGATTATTGTTGGTCGATTGTTCGATCAAATTATAACCATGGCGTTATTATGAATGACGTCATACTTTTATCGCTAACCCGACATATACAAATTAATGGTGTTGAAAAGAAATACCAAAATGGCTATATATAGTTGATACATATCGTAAATATCAAATGAAATAAACTTCAACCAACAGAAACCATAAGAGATGCAAATGATATAATTTAATAAAATCGAGTACTTTTGGGGTGTAAGGGGTGTTGAGTAACATCATAAGACTTGAGATACCCAAACCAACCTCACCTGCACGTTGTGCACCCTGCTGAATAACGAACGAGGCAATGGCGAGAGCGGGGTGGTAGGGTTTTACAGCCCGACTGGGTCGCAACCACCATGCATATAGCGAAAAAGCCCGTCATAGTGACTCGCTTCTGTGCGTCGCGTATCGGGATCAGCCTGTGCATATCCAGTACCGGGTGACTTTCGTCATTATTGCCGGCATGACAGCGGCGACCGGCGATGGATAATCTGTCTCTCGGTGGTCGTCACTGTTTTTGGATTGTACTATGCTTACCTTCAGGCATAGTGCAGTCACTTTGTTGTGCTTCAATAAAAAAAAAATGAATGTAGATGGCACTAAGATATAAAAATATCAAACATTCAGAACATATAATGTAGTAATACAAATAATGATTAAACCGATGACGTTTAAAACACATCTGAGGATTACCTCTTAGAGTTGCGTACAATTAATTTTATTTAAAATCACATATAATACAATATGATCACATATCACATCTAAAATGTCATAAAAAATTTAAAAATGTCTCATAATTTCCTTCAAATTGGTGTAAGTTATGTTTTATCATTAATTTACATTATATACTACCGAGGACGGCAGACACACCATCTTTATTATAAAAAAAAAAAAATCCTTGACAATTTCTATATCAAAACACATGAAAATCCGCTGAGTAATTTTTGAGTTTATCGGGAACCTATTTTGTGTTATACTATGTAATGACAATGATACGTTTCTTTTAGTCTATGAAAATGAAATTACGAAATCAAGATTGACAAATGTATATATAAGCACATCTTTTCAAAACGGTTGGCACATATTTGACTAATTCTATATCTGTTGTGTTTATAATAAACAGGCTAGTATTTGTATGAGAAAAGGTATTTGAGAAATTGTACACATAAGTATAATTTTATTATACCAACTTCACTATAACTTGGCAGTGGATGGCATTGTGGTTTGTAAATTTTTGTACATTTCAATGGAATAAAAACTGATATGTATATATATTACATACAATACATATTTGTATGCCATAAATATACAATATTGCCAAAATATTAAAAGAGATATAAATAGTTGGAAATGTACGCTAAGCCGCGCTCATAGCTAGCGGAGAAAAGATTAAAAATTCAATTCAAAATACTGCCCTATAGACGGTGGAGATTCAGAATGCGTAGTGTGTAGTACTCACGTAGATATTTATGTTTGAGCGTGTCGTACGTGAAGAAGGAGACGCCCGCGTACGGGATCACGCCCAGCACCGTCGCCGGGTACCCCCTACAACGCACAGACACACGGACACTCACTATACTTTAACTAACTCAGTCACCCATTTAAAGGTAGTACTAACTCAGTCAGTTACTAAAAGTAGTACTACCTCAATTAAGAGTAGTACTAACTCAATCAGATAGTAAAAGTATTAATAGCTCAGTCTGTTATCAATTGTGTTACTAGTTCAGTTAGTTACTCACAGCGTTACTAACTCGATCAGTACTCACAGTGGTACTAGCTCAGTCAGCCACCATAGAGTTAGTAAGCTGAATCACTCACTGTGGTTATTGTCACCAGCTTATTCAGACATTACAATATCATTAGTTAAATGGTTACTTTTGGCAATAGCAGATTTATTACTGATTTTTCTGACTACAATTTCCTACCTCATTTAGTCACTATAGTGTAATTGCATGAGTTACAGTTTTACTAGATTTACAAGGAGCGAAATAAATGTCATCAGGTCAATCGGTTAATAGCGTCACTAATTCAACCGCTTATGTCACTAGCTGAGTTAGTCGTGACAGTGCCATTGAATGTTAAATCTAAATCACGAAAGATTTACTTGTATTACATGTAATATGAGCACTGTAGCATTACCTCGATCAATTACTAGTGTTACCAGATCAGGCAGTCATTTGTGCCACTAAGTCAGTCAGTGAGTTGTGTTACTAAGTCGGTCAGTGAGTTGTGTTACTAAGTTAGTCAGTGAGTTGTGTTACTAAGTCAGTCAGTGAGTTGTGTTACTAAGTCGGTCAGTGAGCTGTTAGTATGTGAGTGAGAGAGTTGTGTGAGTAGGTGAGTTCGTGAGTGAGTCGTGTGGCTCACCTATAGAGCGCGCGGAGCCCCTCGTCGCGCACGACCTTGGTGAAGACGGCGCGGAGAGTGCGGTACTCGGTCGCGTTGGTGACGGCCATGCGCGCGCGCGCCAGGTCCAACGGGTACGTCGCGCTCTGTGACGTCACACCCGCCAGTGACCCCGCCACCAGGTGACGCACCGGCTGCGCTCTGGGGCACACACATACACTCTCCAGTGTTATAGAAACGAATGTACTAATAAATTTGTATTATATATCAATTAATATGTATGAAAGGGAAACAAATTCACGACAATCTTTTTTTTTATAAATTTTAAAATGATGTTATGTTGTTCTGTTATAATTTCATGAAATCATTAAATTTAAAATCATCAGGTACACAATATAAACTAAATAATGTATAGTTGTAATATTACATATATACATTATTTATATATATCATAAAATAATTGTCGTATAATTTTAGATCCACGTTTAAAATATATACTATCATATGTGAAAACACTTTTTACATTAAGTGAAAAATAACACTGATTTATAAAGTATTCCATTGTGACGAAAGGAGAGGAGAAGGGTGGATGTAGATGTGACTGGAGGTATTCTGTATACGATAAAATAACAGTTACTGGTGAAATATACATCACGAAAAAGTATAAAGAGAGTACATGGGTGTGTGAAATTATTTTTCATATCATGTACCAAATGGCAGTGGCATTAACAATGAATGAATAAATGAATTAGAAAGAGGTATAGGGTACCATAATATAAATATATGAGACAGTACGAAAAGTACCTACAAATGCTCGAAAACAGCACACTCAAACAAATATGCGCATTGACGGGAGGTTCTAAAAGATATTCTATGGACAGCACAACGAAAACCACTCGGCGGTCTCGTCGATACCCATGTTTGTGTGAGTGTGCATGTACGAACATTTGTGGGTAGTTTCCGTACTGTATCTTATACGTATAGTGTGGGTGTACTGTGTGTGTGTAAGGAGGGGTATACTGACTGTGCCGTCTGCGGCGTGTCGACGTCGAGAACGCGTTTCCATTGCTCGTGCGCGGTGAACTGTATCGCGGCGTAGGGAACTATACGCGCCATCGTCGCGCTGTTCCCGCGCCACATCGCGACCACACCCTCCGTCCTGACGGTGCGCAACGCGAACTCTCCCGCCGCGCGCCATGAGTACGGCTTCTGACTAATTTATTTATTTAGTGTTCGGATAAAACTGACTTTTGCATTTCATTTAATTTATTGTTAAGAGATGGCGCCACAGTATAGTTAGCTCGCGCTTTCATATGGTCGCTGTCTTTTAATCATATACGGCTTTCAATCTGACATAATTAAACTAGTAGTCCGGTGAAGATGTTAAGACCTTGCTAGGTCAATAGCGTAGTCAGTTCGAGAAAAAAAAAAGACATAATTAAATTAGCCTAGTGCCCCCAAATAATTGCTATAATCGATTGTTTTCTTATCTGTTCGTTGTGTGAATCTTTGTATTGCTGTCATTTTGTCGTCTCGGTCGTGTTGGTTAAAATAAAATAAAAAAATCATTTTTAACAACCAATCTTTAGTACAGTGATCGGCAAACTCGACATCCAAAAGAGCTAAATATAAACAATACAAAACTGAAATTTTGTTGATAGAACCTTTATTTTGTATTTAAGTTTTTTTTTTTTAATTTTATTTACAAGGGTTATTGTAATACTGATCATATCAGCACCCATTGCTCCTCAATCTTTCTAGCTCCATCAGACGAGTTGCTGATGCGCTATCATTACCAAGTCATACAACTTATTAGCTTCACCTGAACAAAGTTCAATCAAGACGCTGTAATAAACACCTATGTTCTGGCAATTACTTATGTTACCTATCAACGACACTCTTTCGATACTGTTCTCGGCACAATTCATCATTAAGTGATGTATACTATTATTTTTTTTTACGTAAATGGCAGCTTAAGCTTTGTTTTAGTAAATGTATCTGTATCGAAACAATTGGGGTTAAAAATGAGTCCGGAGACTTGAGTACTTAGTACGTCCTTAAGTAACGTATTAACGCGACCGCAACTAATATGCATCGAAGCTGCCTTTGTTTCGCAAGTCTAACCTAACCTAGGTAAAATAGGCGATTACATTAGCTTTGCGAAGCCAAAACAGTTGCGGTGGCCTAAATACGTATGTACCGTCTATTGTACGGAAAGTTAATAGATAATATTCCGTGTTTAGTAGTTGTAGAGGCACGTTGAAGCTATTACTGGTTTCAGCATGAATTGGTCGGTTCGTCCGGGGTAGTAACACTTTCTCGCAGAAAACTGACTTGAAGTAACAGTGGTTGCATTGTTGCGTTTCGTTCGGTCACTGGAAGCGCCGGAGGCCCACCTCTCCTCACTTTCGCCCTCTCCTTTTCCCTTCCTCCCCCCATTCCTACCATCCCTCAACACAAGCTGGCAACGCACTTGCGATTCCTCTTTTGTTGTGTCTATGGACGGCGGTGATCACTTAACATCTGGTGACCAATCTGTTCGTTTGCCTCCTTAGATAGGAAAAAAAAAAACACTTTGCAAAAGAGCCGCAACTAACTAGTGAAAGACACATGCGGCCCGCGAGCCGCGATTTACAAACCACTGTTCTAGTAGATTATTACTGCCATTGATTACTGGTAATGATATTACAAGTTTATTCTGATAATTTCAATGAACTAACAAAATGAAAAAAATTCATAGAAATCTATTGTATCATGGCAGTTGGATCCTGGTGACCTTAAATCCTGTAAGTCGTACTCACGAGATCTGGAAGTTGATCTTGGTTCGATCGAGAGGCGCTATCGCGGTCTTAGCGAGTGCTCCGGCTGTTGCACCCGCAACCAGCGACGTCCACACCACCGTCGCATGCGTCAGCCCAACCGCTCGCCCCGTACGACCCGCCTCTGTTCCCAACAGCATCGGCAACACAACCAAATAAAGGGTAAAGGACCCATTCCACTCACCAGCATTAATCAAACACTGTCACAAATATTTACAGTATACACCAGATTAGGCCCCCCTCTGTAGCGGCTCAAGCCTAGGTCCGTTCCCTCGGCGTGGAGCCCTTGAGTACGCTGCTCACGCGATACACTCACACAAAATCTTACATTATTGCAACAACATCACACACATCACTTATACACACGTGCACGCCTACACGCTTACACGCTGTTTTTCTTTTTCAGAGAAATAAACGACAAAGAGTTCTACCCTTATTTTTCCTTATCCTATCCTATCCTATATAATTTAGAGGATTTTTTCCGACACAAATTACACATAGGACTTGTTGAGGCACGCATGCTTGGTACACATGCATGTTTCAATAACTCATATACGTATATCTAGATAGCTTAGCTTAGGTTAGCTCAGATAGGTCGCGATTTTTGTACAAAACAGGCGACAGCCCATGCCGAAGTGTGCCGTGCACCCTTGAGTTAGTCGCTCAAATATCCCAAATCGGCTGAGTGCCTTCAACACTCGCCGTGGTACTTCGGTGAAGCTGTAGAGACCTTTCCAGGTCAACAGCGAATTCATTTCGAAAAAAATAAATAAATTATAGCTAAAAAGCTGTAGATACGTCATAAGCGCTTCGACAGTGCCACGTTAAAACTTGGCTAGCTAGCTTATTTTTAGCGGCTGTCCCGTCAATCGGTCCATATCTATTTTATGCAAGATAGTGTGTCGTTACAATATCACTATACGTATGTGGACGTTATCGTGCTATTTGTTTTGTCAAAAGCTCATGTAAATAGTATATAGCGTTGAAATACTTCATATTTCTAGTTTGAGAAATTGTTTTATAATATACTACCGGGCCCGCCCTGATAATAAAAAAAAGCATTGACAAATTATACACCTACACTTTCTTAATGAATTCCTTTATCTACTGCTGAAAACTCAATGAAAATCCGTTAAGTATTTTTTGAGTTTATCGTGAACAGACAGACAGACAAACACGTGGCAGATGACTTAGTTTTATAACAAGTAGTATTGGTATTATTCTATTCATGGCTACGAGGTTCAATTGATTTGTGGAACAGTGCAGCGACCAAAGAGATGCGAACTTTTTAGCACCATCCAGAGAGCACATGCGGCAGGATGCATTACCGATTTGCTGGATAGTGAGTTCAAGAACCATGTTAAGCGGGTTTTCAAATTTAAATTCTATTATTATAGAGTCGATCAATATATGAACAACTGTGATGTCTGGGAATGACGCCTCTTTTAGTGCATCCACTACTAACGAGTGTAACTATTTATGTTTTCTAAAAATATATAACATAAATAGATAAACCAGATCGAGTATTTTACTGGTTCTTCTCAATGAGGGTTGTTTGTCTGAACCGGTGGTAGCCTTCACGTTCATAAGTGCTTTATAAGGGCCTAAATTGAATAAAGGATATTTTGATTGGATTTGATGAGAGGTGAACTTCCTGCGGACGCGAGTAACATAAGCCGTCCTAACAGATAAAACCGATCAGGCGGTAGTTTTGATGTCCATAAGTAACTTGTGAGGTCCTAAACTAAAGGATATATTTTTCCCAATTTTGATTTTGACAATATCCTTTTCGACACAGACCAAAACCATAACTTACTCAAGCAATTTTTTTTTATTTCATTAAATTTCATATTATTTAAACAACAAAAGATAGTACGTAACTACTGAAATGAAAAATAAACTAACAAGACTATTAATTACGTTGGCATCTCTGATTATTCCTTATCAGACACTTGAAATTATTTAACTATAAAGATACTCATATTCTTATCTTATCAAGAACGGAGACAGTAGGGGGATTTTATCCGCCCCCGTACAACGCTCGAGGTCACGGACTGACAAAAGGTCGCGGGATCAATTACCATCTAAGCACAAGTTTTTAGTCAATCTAGCTTAATTATACTCGTTCAGAATACTCGAGAAAATGACTGAATGTTTAAATTTTAAAAGAATGAGGTGAATAATGTAGTGTATTAAGCCAGTAGTGACGCAGTCCGGAATAAAGCAAGAAAACATAGCCATACGCGTCTAAACTATGGAATTACTACGTTGGCATAACTGGGTGGTCATCCGGTCTGCATAAACACTCAATGAACTTGTGTAGTTTTTAAGTCGGTCTTGTAAGGACTCTTCTTTGTATGAAAGAAGTTAATAAATCGTGATTTTTTAAAAGCTTTTCAGAATACTCTGTGTACTTTTTGCTCAGTGGTAAATATTAACAATGTTAATAATAAATAACAGAGGAATTTTTAAAATTGAGCAATATCCACTACGATCCAATAGAAAATGATGTGTTATACATTTCGTTTCTTGCTCTCTCTACCTCTTTCTGTATACATTTTGACTTCATTTCATTCATTTAGTAGTCTCTGCCCGCGATTTCGTCCACGTGGAATAGTTACTTTGGGGTAACGCTTACATGCAGCGGAAGCTCTCAAAAAGAGAAAAAAAAACGATTTTGAAACATT
Organism: Antheraea mylitta; assembly: GCA_014332785.1. NCBI lineage: Eukaryota > Metazoa > Arthropoda > Insecta > Lepidoptera > Saturniidae > Antheraea > Antheraea mylitta. The sequence continues at coordinate 6,043,439 of JACEII010000043.1, forward strand.
CTTCATTGGTACTCCGCTCCTATTGGTCTTTGTGTGATGATATATTATAAAGTTGGAGGGTTTGTTTCTTTGGTTGAACGCGTTAATCTCAAGAACTACTGGTTCGATTTGAAAAATAATTTCTGAGTTAGGTAACTCATTTATCTAGGATAGCTCTATCGGAATATTACAAAAACCAATAGAAGCAGAGCATCAATGAAGAATGTTTCAAAATTGTTTTTTTTTTCTTTTTGAGAGATCTCGCTGTTTTTTTTTTCTCGAACTGACTATGCTTTTGAGCTGGCAAGGTCTTAACACCTTCCCCGGACTACTGCTTTCGCTGTGTGTTAGTGTTAGTCCTAGGTAACTATTCCACGAGGACGAAGTCGCGGGTAGAAGCTAGTATAAATATATTGGAGATAGTAACCATGATGATGTGCAGGACGGTCTTCGTGCAGGACGGCGACCCTCGCCTCTCCCACCGACATCACGACGGCTCCTCGCCCTCCCCCGGCAAGGCTCACCGCGCCATCTGCAAACACATCACAAAAACACTGTATTATTCCAAGACAGCACCTGTAAAATCTACGTACCCATTTTGGGGTCATTCATTTTTTTTTTTTTTGATAAGGGGGCGTCCATAAATTACGTGAGGTGTTTAGGGAGGGGGTCGAGTCAAATCTCATCTAATCTTACGTTGGAGAGAGGGGGGTCTCGGCAAATATCACGCAATTTTTTTCTGATTGAAACAAAAAAACTTAACTTAACTAGTCGTAAATAAAAGCACGAAGCAAATTTGTTTTTTTCTTTTTACAATAACAATCCAACGCGTTTACGTAAGAAACTCACATTTCGAAAAATCTCACGTGAGATTTGGGGATGGGGAGGGGGTTGAATAAAGTCTCACATCTCACCGGGGGAAGGAGGGGGGGAGGGTCAGAAAATGTAAAAAACACCTCACGTAATTTATGGACGCCCCCTAATATACGCACGAGAGGGGGTTCTTTGATTGACAGATTTTTGATGACCTAATAAGTTGCTTGGTGGGGGCAAGTAAGAGCATTGTTTACTTTTGCTCACCAGGGGAAGAGGCGGTCAGGAATTACTATGATTCTGTATACATAATACTTGAACAGCCTCTCACCTATAAAAAAAATTACCCACATAATCAGGATTTTATTACTATTTACCCGCCTCCCCAAAATATTACAAGTAAGATAACCTTTCACTCTCTTTATGCTTATGGCTTAGTGTTAACAAAATATATCCCAAGTTTCATTACAAACTAAATAAAAAAAGCATTTTTTATGACACAATCGGCCTTGGTTTATTTATTTCTCCAGAAACAATTATTATATATATTGTATGTATGTAGATATACATCGCAAAAATTGTTTTTCTTTAAACACCTGTATATACACAAAAGAGATGTATCTAACAGACAAAGCCATGTTGTCTTTTGAAGGTTATCCATAAAATTAAAATCATTATCTCTAACCAAACACATTCAAATTAAAATCTAAAGTAATTTGCTTTAAAAGTAGCAAACATGATGTAATCATAAACAAACTAGAATCAATATGATATGATCATCTCTTTTTTTAATTCTATTTTTTATATACGTTAACAAGTTTGAAATAAAAACAAGGCACAAAAAAAATTGAGCTGCATATTAATTTAATATAAACAAGGATTCAGATACATTACATTTACCTATAGTGAAGTATACTTATATATTATATATTAGAATAGTAGGCTCGGCAGACATTGTCCCACCCTGATTTAAAAAACCTTTACAAATTATATACCAAAATGTTCCTCGTGAATTACTTTATTGGTGAAAACCGCATGAAAATCCATTCAGTATTTTTGGAGTTCATAGCGAACAGACAGATGCGAGGGGGGGGGGGGGGATATGATATTTCTTTTATTAACATGTAACATGAATAATGAATTTAGTGACTTCAAAAGATAGAAAATGGCAAAACGTCTATTAGATATGTGTGTTTATTGTTAATTCAGTGTATTTTAAAATATACATCACATGCCACAAAACCATGTAGCCACAGTCATCATTTCTGTATATTATTGTATATATTGTACTTATACAAATGATAAGTGCCATACATAATCTTCCTGTAACTCTAAGGTTTATCCAAATCATGATGATACAACTCAAATATAACTAGAGCTTTTCATACATACTTTATAGTTTATATTTTGACCAATTCAAAATAATACCTTTATAAATAATACCCTATGTGTTACTCTTAAGTATAAGTTATGTTACTGTAAAACTTGTAAACTGTAAAAACGGAATTCGGTATCTTAACTCTACCCTCCCAATACATTCTTGATAATTTAATGTATGTCCGTAAAAACATTGAAAAACTGAATTTAATAAAAGACCGGCATAATGTAAATACTAGAAACTGTAATAAACTGGTCGTCCCATGTTTCAGACTTAGTAAAACCAGTAATAGTCTCTTAGGTAACAGTGATAGGTTTTACAATAAAGTCCCAAAACATGTTACCGATTTGCCGGACTGCAAATTTAAGCACCACATCAAGCGGGTGTTAGTATCAAAAGGATATTATAGAGTGGATCAGTATGTGAACGATAGTGATGTCTGGAATTGACTCCTCTCTGTGTATCCACTATAAGCTGTATGATGTATTTAAATGTATAAAAAAAAAAGTATCCGATCGAGTTTCTTGCCGGTTCTTCTCGATGGCTGGGTTGTTTCCGAACCGGTGGTAGTTTTTGACATGCATAAGCACCTTATTAGGGCTTAAACTGAATAAGGAATTTATGAAACAGACAACAAACTTTTTCATTTATAATACTAGGATTTACTTTATTTTAAGGGTTAACAATATTTACCATGGTTCTTGTAGTCCAGTGAAGCTGTAAAGGCCTTGCAAGGCCAATAGCGAAGTCAGTTCGAAAAAAAAAGGTTCTCGGTATATTTGATTTAAAATAACTAATCATTACATAGTATAAAACAAAGTCCCCTACCGCGTCTGTCTGTCTGTCTGTTCGCAATAAACTCAAAAACTACTGAACGGATTTTCATGCAGTTTTCACCAATGGATAAAGTGTTTCATGAAAAAGGTTTTGGTATATAATTTGTCAAGTATTTATTATAATCAGGGCAGGGCAATGTCTGCCGGGTCTGCTAGTATCATATAAATTAAATATAATCTATTTCTAAAATTCTTTATTACATGTTATGAAGTATGTGTACTGATAATGACCTGTGAAGTTCATTTTGGCACCTATACTAAAGAGTGTATCACAGATGCCAACATACTGTTCTAGGTTTATGCAATGTCTTCATACATTGTAATATATTGCTATGCCCAATCTACTTTAAAAAGAACTGCTTCTCTGAGGCCAGTATTAATAGGTGCCTTTTAATCTTGAAGACTGAGTTGCCTTTTTGCCAGAACATATTATCAGACCCTTTAGGTCAGCACATAATAAATTGAGTATTTATGATTTTATTTACAATTGTGGAAAATACAACAGTGAACAGTCCAGTATATAATATAATAACAATAATAAGAAGGATGCCCTCCTCGACCAGCAGGGGAGAAGCCTGCTACCGCTGCGGCGCTGCGGGCCATAAGATGGCCGAGTGCAGGGCGGAGGCGGCCCGTTGTGCCATCTGCGCAGATGCCGGGAGGCCCTCTGGGCATGTAATGGGGAGCCGCATGTGCAGGCCCCCCACCATGAAGGGCAGGGACCCCCACGCAATAGGAACAGGCCTAAGGGTTGCCGCCGCCAGGCAGGAGGAAGTTTCTACGGATCACTGATGGAGCACACCATACGCAACCTCCTCCAGGCGAACCTCAACCACTCCGCCGCTGCACAGGATTTGTTCGTGCAGTCAGTGGCGGAGTGGGGTATTGAGATCGCGGTCGCCGCGGAGCCATACTACGTTCCCTCCCAGCTACAGTGGGCTTGGGATCGGAATGGCTCCGTGGCGATTATGGCCGGACGAGGTTCGCCCCTGGTGGTGAGAGAGAGAGGTGCCGGGTTCGTGGCAGCCGTCTGGGGAGAGTACGCCATTGTGGGGGCGTACTTTTCCCCTAACAAGCCCCTTTGGGAGTTTGAGGTGTTCCTCGGCTCCCTGCAGGGAGCTGTCAGGCGGCTGTCGCCGCTCCCCGTCGTCCTCGTGGGCGATCTCAACGCTAAATCGAGGACCTGGGGAGCGGCAGACACGGACCCGAGGGGCATGGCCGTTGAGGAGTGGGCAGCCGAAGTAGGGCTGTCCCTCCTCAACCAAGGAGATGTCCACACGTGCGTGCGACAGAACGGGGGGTCTGTGGTAGACCTTTCGTTTGCCACCCCGTCTGTCGCACGTCGTGTCCGGGGGTGGAGAGTGCTTGAGGAGGTGGAGACTCTATCGGACCACCGATATATTAGGTTCGAGGTCTCCACCTCCCAAGCCGGAATTGGCTCTCGCCCCCGGAGGGGCGCGAGGTTCCCCTGCTGGGCGGTGAGCCGCCTCAACCGTGAACTAGCGGAAGAGGCCGCCATCGTCCAAGCGTGGGCCATGCCCCCCCCCCACAGGAGGATGTTGACGCGTCTGCAGCCTGCCTACGTGGTGCCCTCACGGGGGTCTGCGACGCGTCGATGCCACGGAACGTACACTGCCCAAACAAACGGGCGGTGTACTGGTGGTCGCCAGAGCTCGCTGATCTTCGGGCGGCCTGTTCCGCGGCCAGGCGGCTGTTCGGGCGTAGCCGCCGACGCCGACACCGGGACCCCGAGGAGGAAGCCCGGCTGTATGGCAGCTACAGGGAGTGCAGGAAGATCCTGCAGGGTGCCATCAGCCGGGCGAAGGAAGCGGCATGGGAGGAGCTGCTGCAAAGGGTGGAGGGAGATCCTTGGGGGCGCCCGTATCGGATTGTACGTAAGAAGTTGCGATCCTGGGCGCCCCCTGTGACGGAGACCCTCCAGCCGGAGGTGGTGGCGAGGGTCGTGGGAGAATTGTTCCCTGACCCTCCGCCGCTATCAGCTCCTCCCATGCCTCCGCCTCGGCGGAAGTTGAGGAGGTGCCTGACAGTTCTCCCCCAATTACGGAGGAGGAGGTAGAGAGAGCTGTCGAGCGCCTCCTCAACCGGAGGAGAGCGCCCGGCCCTGATGGGGTCCCGGGTCGGGTGCTTGGCATTGCACTGGGCCATCTTGGAGGGTGGCTTCGGGAGCTGTTCGACCAGTGCTTGGCGGTCGGGCAGTTCCCGAAGCTCTGGAAGCTTGGGCGGCTCTGCCTGTTAGCAAAGGAGGGCCGCCCTCTGGACTGCGCGTCCGGGTATCGGCCCCTTGTCCTGCTGGACGACGTCGGGAAGGTGCTGGAGAGGGTCGTTTCTTCCCGAATCGTCCAGCACCTGGAGGGAGTGGGGCCGAATATATCGGACGCGCAGTTTGGCTTCCGGGCTGGGCGTTCCACAGTGGACGCCCTGTGCCTTCTAAAGTCTCTGTCGACGGGGGCGACCTCCCAAGGGGAGAGGATCTTGGCGGTGTCCTTAGACATCGCCAATTCCTTCAATAGCCTGCCGCACGGTGTCATACGGGAGGCTCTCCGATATTTCGGAGTGCCTCCGTACCTGCGGCGGTTGTTGGAGGCGTACCTGGAGGGCAGGCAGGTCGCCTACGTCGACGGCGACGGACGGATGGTTCGGCGGGCCACAAGGCGGGGGGTTCCACAGGGGTCGGTTCTGGGGTCGCTCCTGTGGAACATGGGCTACGACTGGGTGCTCCGCGGCGTGCTCCCATATGGAGCGCGCCTAATTTGTTACGCGGATGATACCCTTGTCGTAGCCCGGGGTGGGGAATGGAAGGAGGTAGAGCGCCTGGCCACAACCCTCGTGGTCAGGCGCATAAGGAGGTTGGGCCTCAGGGTGGCCCTCGAGAAGACCGAGGCCATACTTTTTCATGGGCCTCGGCGGGGACCACCACCTGGGGCCCACATAATGGTGGAGGGCGCCCGAATCAGGGTGGGGGCACAAATGAGGTACTTGGGCCTCACCTTGGACGGGCACTGGCGGTTCGAGCCCCACTTTGTGGGACTCAGGCCGCGGATCGCGGGGGCAGCGTCAGCACTCGGCCGGTTGCTCCCCAATATTGGGGGGCCGGGTGCCGGGTGCCGACGACTCTTTATGGGAGTTGTGCGGGCGATGGCCGCCTACGGGGCACCAGTCTGGGCGGATGCCCTCGGTGCCGCCAACGTGCGCGCGCTGCGTAGTGCGCAGCGCACGGTGGCACTGAGGGCGATCCGGGCGTACCGGACAGTGTCCTCGGCGGCGGCATTTGCGCTCGCCGGCTCCCTTCCCTGGGAGCTGGAAGCAAGAGTTCTCGCCGCCGTGTACGAATTTACGGCGGCGAGGAAACGTAATGGGCAGCCTCCGGCTCCCAAGGAGATAGAGTATAAGAGACGGGAGTTGCGGGAGGGAGCGGTAGAGCGGTGGATACAGGACCTGGCGGACGCGCGCTACGGAATGTACACCGTTGACGCCGTCCGCCCGGTCCTGCGAGAGTGGCTCGGGAGGAAGTGGGGCTCCCTGACGTTCAGAATGGTGCAGGTACTCACCGGACACGGTTGTTTTGGGTGGTACCTGCACCGGATCGCTCGTAGGGAGCCGACCACCGCCTGCCATGAGTGCGGCGCTGAGGAGGATACCGCTCAGCACACTCTCTCTGAGTGTGTTGCGTGGGAGGTGGAGCGCCGCACTCTGGCGGCGGCAGTGAGGGAGGATTTGTCGCTGCCGAGCGTGGTTTCGTCCATGCTCGGCAGCGAGTAGGCGTGGCGAGTAGTGGCCTCCTTTTGCGAGGAAGTCATCTCGCAAAAGGAGGCGGCGGAGAGGGCCCGCGAGGCGGACCCTCTCAGCGGCCGTCTTCGCCAACGGAGGACCGGCAGGAGGAGAGGCGGCATTTTGCCCAACTCCTTCTGCCACCATAGCCGGACCTGAGGGGATGTAGTCGGGGGGCTCGTCCCCTCATTGCACAGGTCCGACGGACGAGGGGAGGCAGCTGGTGTGTACCCAGCTGCCTCTCTGTAGGTAGGAGCTCGGCGGCCACCTTCCGCCGGGCGGACCGTTGGGGCGGCTATTTAAGGGGAATAGCTTAGCACATAATATAATTTACTAAATTTTGTTTAATATTAATGCAGTGCTGAAATAAGTGTGGAGATGATACTTTCACACCAAACTTCACATATGATCTAGCATGAGAAATTTATACACTGTCTTCTGAATCATTTATATAGATTTATAATTCTATGACTAGATTATTGCATAACCCTTCGTAAATCTCACTGATAAAATTTATTAAATACTAGCTGACCCGTGCAACTTCGTTTGCACCAAATTGGTTATCACTGGTTTCCATTGTATTTTTAAACGCGAAAAATTTAATAAAACTGATACCCGATTGCAGCCACAACTACCGTTTCCAATTGTGAATCCAAACTATCCACGGATTCACTGAAACATATACCCAGATTACATGTATTTTTTTAATAAGCCTAGTACCCGTTCGTAGCACCATCAAACACTCCATTCTTTGTAGTCCGGTAAAGCTGTTAAGACCTTGCTCGGTCAATAGCGTAGTCATTTCGAAGAAAAAAAACATCTACCAGGATCAATTAAGATGAAAACTAACCCACATAAAACTAAATAAACATCTCTACCACTTACTTTATCATAACTATTCTCAACTTGTATTAAAACCTTTTTATACTCCATTGTATTAAAGAAAAATATATGAACACCGTATCGAAGCGTCAATAATCGCGCCGAAGCGTCGTCAACTGTCACTTGCTTGAAACTATTGTCTAAGAGTTATAAACTGTTTCGAAAACGTTTTTTAATTATATTTCCAATATATTTTTATAAATAATCTCTGTACCACTCATAACATAGTACCTATCACCTTTTGGTAATTTATCCATGTTGATATGTTTCTATTATAGATTATTCTAAATTGTTACACTAAATATTTGGCATTAAATTTATATCGTGTATTTGTCACACTTGATATTGGCGAAAATACCTACATAGGCAGAGGCCATACCGGAAAGAATCAATCAAGCCAGTTTTATATATTATATTCATCCGAACAACGGGCTACTTGGCCGCCGGTAAGAGTTGCGTTTATTTGTGTATATCGTACCTTTACAGACAAAAATATTGATTCTAACACTTTAGGATGTATTTTTTCAATAACTTTGAAACGCTATTAAAATGGAATTATTATTGAAAGACATTTATGGTATTGACAATAATGTGCTTGATGCTATTTTTTGGAAATAAAAATAAAAGTAATCTTAATCCATGTTAGAATAGCAGTAATTTTATTATTATTATATATAGATATAAATAAGTACAAATTTCATCTTTCACACAAATTCAGTTATTAACTCAATATTTAGACCGATTTATTGCTATAAAAATAATATGTGTATATAATATAGCTATAGGTATAGTTTAGTGCAGTACTACTGGCTGCACGATAAAGATAGCGATAATTGTGGCAGCGTATGTTATCGACGCATTTTTTTTTCGAAATGTATACGCTGTTGACCTGGAATGGTCTTTAAAGCTTCATCGAACTATTGAGGCGAGCGCTAAAAGCACTCAACCGATTTGAGATGTTTGAGCGACCAACTCAAGTGTGCACGGCATACCTCGGCTTGGGCTGTTGCCTGTTTTGTGCGTCCTATCTGAGCTAACTTAAGCTAATCTATCTAAATATACGTATATAAGTTATTGAAACATGCATGTGTACCGGGCATGTGTGCCTCAACAACTCCTGTATGTATTTTGTATCGGAAAAATTTCTCTTAACTATATAATATAGGATAGAATGGAGAAAAATAAGGGTAGAACTCTTTGCCGTCTATTTCTCTGA